>BCLG01000570.1:10884-22416 GCA_001602295.1 Zoysia matrella | reverse complement strand
AGACATTTTCAAGATATGCTGAGCTCAAGGGAGAGCATCTTCAAATAATAATTCATAATACTTGATCCTGATGATCATGAACTTTGATCTTGAAGATCATGTCTCGTTCTGAAGACATTGTTGTACTCTTTTCCTTACTGAGTTTTCCTGAAGTTTCTTACATAAGGTTTTTAATGAGGCAACAAATACAATAACGACAACAATGTACTCTTTCTCCATATTTTTTCCACTGAATTTTTTTAAGTTTTAATGAGGCATGAGTTGATCATGGTATTTGTCCAAGGGGGAGTGTTATGAATCCCCTAGTGAGATATACTCCCTCTGTTTTTTTAATTGATGTCGCCGTTGACTTTTAAATTCAACTTTGACTATTTGTCTTATTCAAAAAAATTTTGATAAATTTCATATATTTTGATATAATATAATTTATCACTAGATTTATTTGAATCACAACTTAAAATTTTACATATTCAAGTAAATTTTTTGAATAAGACGAATGATCAAAGTTAAATTTAAAAGTTAACGGTGACATCAATTAAAGAACGGATGGAGTAATAAATAGTGAGCTCATACCAAAGGTGATGGCCATACCAAAGGTCATGGTAGCAATGCCAAAGGTCACGAAGGTTATCTTGAATCTTCTATATATACGAGACCATTTGTATACTTACAAGATGATAAGAAAGAGACCCCAAGTTCCACCTATATTGATGTTCATGCGTCTTGTCTATGAGATACTAGGAAGGAGGAACGGTTCTACAAACATCTACTTACGCCTCCCTCTTGAGATTGGTATGGGAATGGATCCTGGTGGATCCATGTTGAAAATTATTTTTAACAGAATTCTCTGCACCCCAAAGAATGTTAATCTACTTTGCTTAATCCGTCAAATGATTATAAGGACGAGGTGTGAAAACGGAATGAAATATTATCATCTTCTCTACTCGTAAACGTTTCCAACAAAACTGATTACATAGCCACCCAGCAGGTCAAAAGCGAGCAGCAGCAGCAATAGTGGACTAATCTTCAGGCGTGTTAATGCGTAATAGACCAACGTGAATATAATTGGTCATCCCATTGGTTCAAATCTTTGCACATCGTGCCCATGGAGATACTACACCTCTAGGAGTCTAGAACAACTGCAATCCAGTAAATATCTAGTCAAAGTTTAACCATTCTACAGCAATCTACTACATCCGTTTTAAAATATAAGCATTTTTAGTTTGGATAAAGTCAAACTGTTTTAATTTTTATTAATAATATCTAGCAAATTACATAATTTTTAATGTAAAAATATATTTTTTTATGAAAACTTATTTTATAATGATTCCAAAAAATATAATTTTTATATGATAAAACATTACTAGTTATACATTATTAATAGTCAAAGCGATAAAAGTTTGACTTTGACTAAACTTAAAAATGCTTATATTTTGGAACGAAAGAAGTAGTAAATATCTAAATTGATGTTGTCATTGACTTTTAATCTCAATTTTGACCATTCGCTTTATTAAAAAAAATTAATTCAAATATGTAAAATTTTAAGTTTGATTCAAATAACTTTAATGATTAATCAAATTATAACAAAATCTATGATTTTTATCAAAAAAAAATTTGAATAAGACGAATAATCAAAAGTTAATATTAAAAGTTGAGGGAGTAGGAGTATTCCATAACTGCCTTTTTAATGGATTCTGAAAATGGCAACTTCAAATCTGATTCATCAAAGGATAAAGGGACAGGCAGTGAAAACAGAAGACAACCATCAACGACAAGGGACCATGATGACCTAACGTGCCTGAGGTAGTGAATACAAAAACTGTCCAATTAATCAACCTCACGAAAGAGACGATCGATCAAGTTTGTTTGATCAAGCGCGGTCCAGACTCCAGAGCGTGTTGAGAGCCGTAGGCTAAGCTACAGAATGGCTAGATTTCATTGTTTAGTCCTGCTTTTCTTTTTTATTTTCTATTTTCTCTTTTTGGCCTTTCTCTCTAGCTAAGGCATTGTACAGACCTTTTACTTGTCAATATAATGTAATCAGTAGGGCTTTGCCCTCCTGTTGCTAAAAAAAATGATTAATTCTTTGAGACTTGTCTGATGAGGGTAGTTGAAAGACTTCTCTGCACCTCCAAAGGATGATAAATTAACTACTTTGCTTATTAATCGTCAAATGATATTGATAAGGTCAAGCTGTCAAACACAGAATGAAATATCATGTTCCCTCCTTTCCAACAAAATTGATTACACAGTCACACGCAGAAGGGCAAAAGCGAGCAGCAGCAATAACTGACTAACCTGCAGGAGTATTGGTACTGAGTAACGGACCAACTTAAACATACTCTTTTTTGGTTTTAAAATATTTACACCGTTGATTTTCAACATCAAATTTGACTATTCGTTTTATTTAAAAAATTTGTTTAAATATATAAATTTTTGTTATTATTTGATTTATCATTAGTGAAACTAAATCACAACTAATAATTTTACATATTAAAACAAATTTTTTGAATTAACTAAATAGTTAAAGTTGATGATAAAAGTAAACGGTGTTAATAATTTAAAACCGGAGTTAATAATTTAAAACCGGAGGAATACTCGGCGCATCCGTTCAAAATCTTTGCGCAGCGTGACGGGATACTACACCTATAGCTAGGACACAAGAACAAAACTGCGATCCAGTAAATATGTAGCCAAAGGTTAACCATTCTCTAGGCGTGGCTACCAGGTAGTACTAACCTTTGTTGTTACGGTGTACTACTAGTATTCAGAGCATGGACTGGCCGTGAGACTCAGTCTTCAGAAGCAGGTACATATATAGAGACCTGAGATTTTGTGCTCCTTTTTGACAGCATGCATGGTCCAATTACTGATAGAGACTGCACGATGACTTCTCTGCGCACAGAGACATAAACTTTGGAGTATATATTATAACCCTTTACTGAGTTCTCATACCATGAAAATGATGAAATAGAATAAATTGATACACATTGTACTGCACTCCACAGTCCACGCAGTACACAGCAACGGCACCGCGCGCCTAGTCGACGACAAAGGCCACGATGACCTGGAAGTAACCTAACCTTTTGTCTGGCGTGCATGGCGACAAGGGCGGTCACAGCTGGTGGAGTGGTATGGGTCTCGGAATCTGATAGACACGAGAATTAAAAAATCGAAAAAAGTGAGATGCGCTGAAAATAAAAAAATCAAAAAGTATTAAAAAAGCTCACTACTTAAAAAAATTATTTCTACAAGCAGACTTAAATCTATCTCTAAAGGTGGTTTTCTAATCCGCTAGAATTTGTGAGCCTGTAAAAATAGTATATTTTACACGCGTTTATATGAATCGCTTGCACAAATCATTTTTTCACAGACGGTTAAGTTATGACCACCGCCAGCACAAACCACACTTTGCACAGGCGGTACATTAAGACCACCGCCTGCACACTGAATTTCGAGAATAAAAAAAAATAAAATGCTTGTGGCAGGAAAGATCTCTATGCTATTCTCTAAGGCACTCTGATCAACATTACGCACTGCACACTGCAATAAGAAAGAAGCAAATCAAGCAATTGAAAGAAGCAGATCAAGCAGATCTTTTTAAAATAAGAAAGAGGATCAAGTAAGGTATTAACAAGGGCAGCCAATCAATTATTACGAGTCAACACTACATACTGCAAGAGGGAGCTTGTGCTTATCATACCATCGTAGTAGTAGCAATTGACGACATCATCCAAGCCAATGAACCATTGCTAGGAGTTGATCCACTGCTGCGTCGATGGCCCATCCCCCGCATCATCCTGACCTTGGAGTCGAGGCCTGGCTGCATCGGATTGACTTGGTTAGTCCATAGGGGCAAAACATCGAGCACCTTGCGTGTCAAAATGAATAAGCCATGAGAGAGATAGAGATACCATCTACCGTAGGAACTCTAGATGACTAGATCTGAGCAGAACTTAGTCTCGAACTGAAGATCCATCGACTAAATCTGAAATGAGGACGGACCAAAGAACCAGAGAGAGAGAGAGAGAGAGAGAGAGAGGACAAGCCTCGCCGATGGAGATGGACAAACCTGGCAGTGAACGCGGGCGCGGTGAGACAGCGGCCCCCTCCCCCCAGGCAGTGTGACGAGGGCGCGCCTAGGCGGCAGCCCCCCAACCATGCGCGCCTAGGCAATGGTTGCAGTTTACTAGGGTAAGTAGCTCGGTCAGGCTTAGCCTGAAGACACACCTGACAAGAAGATACAAACTGATGCACATCATTTTTCGTGCCAGACCAAGCAAACAGTCGCTTAATTTTTCTCAATGTAACAGGCACATCAGAATGCCCACCAACAGCTGTAGTATGAACAGCAGCTATCAGTTTCTGGTGTAAAGCAGGATCACGACCAGCCCAAATTCTATTTTTGTATCGTAAGACTCCATTGGTTAGTGTAAAATGAGGAACAGACTGAGGGGAGAGCATCAGCTTTGCAAGCAACTCTTGAACACGATCATCCATAGAATAACTAGCAACAATGTGTGAAAGCCAATTAGGCACTGGAGCAGAGATTGAATTCAACTGCACAACTTCATGGGCACGTCGAGAAAGAGGATCAGCCACCACATTAGTAGCACCTTTTGTTATAGATGATACGGTACTGCAGGCCAAGTAACTTAGAGAAAACCTTATGCTGCCAAAGAGTGTGCAATCTTTGGTCATTCAGTTGAGACAGACTTTTGTGGTCAGTGAAAATAAAAAATTCAGCTTGTTGTAAATAAGATCTCCACTGCTGCAGTGCTAGAAGAATAGCCATGTATTCTTTTTCGTATGGTGCTAATGTATGATTCATAGCTTTGGAATGTACCAGGAGCTCCTGTGAGGCCAAAGGCCATCACACGAAATTCATAATGACCCAAATGTGTTTGGAAAGCTGTTTTATGTTGTTCTCCTTTTTTTCAGTAGTATCTGATGGAACCCAGCCCTCAAGTCAAGTGTGGAAAACCAAGAAGCACCGTGCAACTCATCTAATAACTCATCAATTATTGGAACAGGGTACTTGAATTTTTCAGTTAGTGCATTCAAATGCCTGTAGTTCACACAGAAACGCCAGGACTGATCTTTCTTTTTCATAAGGAGCAATATGATCCACTTATTAAGCCAATCGATCTGCATAGGGCTGTGACACTCTAACCAGTCCATACCGATGATAACATCATAAAAAGGTAGAGATAAGACCTTCAGATCAGAACAAAATTCAGAAGACTGAATGAACCACTGGGCCTGTTTCAGTTCACGAGTACACTGAATTGTAGCTCCATTAGCCATCTGAACAGTGAGGGGCCGAGCCAAGGTGGACACACCAGAGAGCCTAGACGCCAAGTGAACATCCACAAATGAGTGAGAACTGCCGGAGTCCACGAGAATCACCACTTCCTGATTCTGAATAATGCCTGAAAAATGAAGAGTGCGTGAACCAGCTAGGCTTCTCGAGACAACATGATATTAAGTTCGGTCGTCTGACTTGCAGGATCAGCATCAATGTCCTCAACACGCAGCAATTCCCAGAGCTCCTGGACGGCATGGAGCTGCACTGTAGCAGCGCATTTGTGACCACGCAACCACTTCTCAGCACAATACTGACAAAGGCCACGAGCTCGACGATAAGCACGCAGAGAGGCCACCTTGTTATCCGCTTGAGAACGAGATGCTTCAACCTCGCGCTTGTCAACATCGCCGCCAACTCCTGGAGAAGAATCTCGGCGAGGTGGCAACGGGAGCGGCATGGGCCCCTTGCCGTAAGGCCTTGTTGATGACGAAGCCGGTTTCAACAGATCACATTGCCGTGACGAATCTGCCTCCTCCTGCAACAGCGCGAGAGAGCAAGCAGTATCCAGATCGGATGGACGTTGCACCAAGACAACAGACCGAATATCATCCCTCAATCCATCAACGAAACGAGTTGTGTAATACAGTGAATCATTCGTGTGTTCATAAACAGCTAACTGATCCACGAGCTCAGTGAATTTCTCCACATACTCCTTAACGGAACCAGGCTGCTTAATGTGGAACAGCTGACGGATCAAACACTGATGTTGATCGCGTCCGAACCGATCATGGATCAAGCCACACAAAACAGGCCATGACGCACTGCGCACACGGCGTTCTGCTGATTGAAGCCGGCGTGCGGCCGTGCCTTCGAAGTGCATGGAAGCGACCTTGACCCACATGGATGGATCGACATCGTACATCAACTTCATGTTCGGCTCCATGGTGCCAAGGATCTTCTGTCGACGAGTGTAATGGTGATGATCTTCCAGAGTGCGACGAGGATCATGAATTTGATACCACTTGTTAGCCTCCTGGATCTGGTAACAACGAGAACGATACAGAGAAGGAGTAGAGGCGTGAAGAAGAAGAAAAAGATCAGAGAAGAAGAGAAGCAGAGGAGAGCGAGACAGAGGAAGTTAGGGGTAGGAAGTTTGTTATTTCATTTGATGCCGATTACAGGGAATCTCATCTCCTTTATATAGTTACAACAAAGCCAGCTAATTACTCTCCCCAATTACTCATCACCGCTGACACGAACCGATCTTATCTTCACACGGGAACTGCGCCTCGGCCCAGATGTAATGGCGTCCGCTTGCTTGTACTGTAGTTCGTCCGGCACGCTGCGTTTATCCGACAACGGCGAGTTACTTGTGTTCTGATCAGCCGACGATGGCAACGTACTGACACGGTCGCTTTGAAATTGTTGTCGCCACCTAATTTGAACTGGTCAGCAACAACAATTTCAAAATGAAGGGTATCAAATTTACCTAAGGCCTCCTCATTAACCAGTCCACTCTACTCTTCGTCAAATACAGCAAATCGCAACTGATGTTAGGAATGATCTACTAGTAACTTGTCTGTAGAGGGGAATGATGAAAAGCGTAGGTGGGGGCCTTTAGACTCTCCGGCCGGGTTGCCGGAGCGTCGCCTCGCCTCTCTTGCCCCCCTCCACGGACCGTCCTCCTGTCCACGAGAGCTGTCGGGAAATGCACTCGAAGAGCTCCATCCTCGTCTAGGGAGGCTAAAGCCTGACGACACTTGGGGAGTGCGAAGGGGCAAGTGGCAGGCTGCCAGCAAACCCGTGGTTTCATGAACCGGACGCAATCATATGTCAGGGACGCGTGATCAAAGGAAACGCCGGCCGCCTGCGGCCACAGCCAACACCCTTTTCGCGCAGGTCTCCCTCACCTGTGCTTTCTCGTCAGAGTCCGGTTCCACCCGTCCTCTTCCGAGGAAGGAAGGAAGGAAGGAAGATCTTTTGTGTGACAGCACCGTGATTTGATTCTTTCTGTCTATAAACAGATTTTTTCACCACTCATGCACTTCGCATCTAATCATTAAAGCCATTGAATAGATAAATCAACACATAAAATAAATCTTATATTTTACTCCGTCCTGTCCTCACGCCTCTGCTACGGCGACGCCCGTCACGCAGGCGGATGGGACTTGAGAGGGCCCCGGCCGGCAGCCGACACAAACAGCCCATAGCGACCAAAGGCGTAGCAGTGCGCGGCACGTTGTGGCTTGCAGGCAGGGTTAAGTTATCGTTTGAACCGCATTTGAAAAAAACCGCGAAAACCGTTAAAATCGTTCGGTTTTTTGTTCAAAATTTAATTTTCAAATTTTGAGACGGTTTGGACGGTTCGAAAATGGTAAACCGCGTGGTTTTTGCGATAAACCGCGCGGTTTCAGCGGTAAACCGCTCGGTTTTCCTGAAAACCGGTAACAGCGAAAACCGAGTGGTTTTTGCTAAAAACCGCGAGATTTTTGCGGTAAACCGTTTGATTTATCTGAAAACCGAAAAATTAGTGAAAATTAAGAAATTATATTAAAAAGTACTAGAAAATTGGGCATGACCTTTTCGAATTTCTTTTAATATCAATATTGACAATATACTTCATCCACAAATAAAAAACAGTTATTCATTCATAACAAATTTAAAGTTCAGAACACAATAAATCTATATATACATGTTGTTCATTCATAACAAATCCAAAATCCATACATAGTTTTCGAAGCACATTTTACTTGTGAATTGTACTCCAATCAAAATATGCATTGTCGCACTCTTCACTTGAGAGGAGTTGAATTCCTCTGGTAGCTAACAACTCCGCTTTGAATTCATTCCAAGATTGTCCCGTCCGAGCAGTAGTTGTCTCCCATTGCGAGTATAACATGTTATAAAACTCTGAATTTTGCCATTGGTATACCTATGTGGTGGGAGGTTGTGTGCTACGATCACCGTACGGATAATTGTAGTACTCATTACCTTGGCTGTATGAGGAATCACTGTCTGGCGCGGAATAGTATGTGCCGTAATAATGCTGCCTCCCCCCATCGAAGTCCTTGGTGACTGTGGAGCTCTATGGTCCTCATCCTGTGTAGCATGGGTATAGTCTGTCTCACCTGCAAAAGAAGTGAAGTGTAAGATAAATGAGTCAAAATTGATTGTATGATGCGAAAAATTTGTTACCTGTGAAATGATGAGTTGTGACCGGTGCCTGTGACTCAGGAACCATACTGCCTGGTGGGTCTCCAGATGTAGTCCGAGAGCTGCTATCATTTGATTCCTGGTAGATTGGGCTTCGTCTGGCGTGTTCAGAATCTGTAGAGTCGTCACTGTCTACATTCTTACCTTTCCCTTTGCTTTTTAACCTCATCTTTTTACCACTTTTTTTGGGTCTTGCACTTTGAACCTTTCTCTTGCTTATGTGAGTATCACCCACATTTTGATCCGCCCATTCAGATATTGTTGCAGCACGAGACAAGCGCAGCAACTGTCTACCAGCGTCATCATCTGTAACAAGACGGCTGGGTACAGGACTGTCAGTCTCGGTGGCCTCTTCATTAAGAACAGGGTCAGAATTGGATCTCCCATGTTCCATCCATTCTCGAATAGGATTTAAAGAATCATACAACGACAGCTCCATGAGATGATCAAATGGATCGGCTTCTGGTGGCTTATATGTCTATGAAACATCACGCATACGGATGCGAAGGTTGTAGTTAACATACACCAGCTTATGCAATTTCTCATGAGATAATCTGTTACGCACCTTCGTGTGGATCAATGCAAATGTACTCCAGTTGCGCTCACAACCACTGGATGATGCACACTGTGAGACTATCCGTAATGCAAGCTGCTGGAGATGAGGTGTGTCACCTTCAAACATGTTCCACCAAGCTGCAGGAGAAGTATTCTTATCCACTGCCATTCTGTTGGCCAACTCAGTGCCGAATGAACCTTGTTTTCTTCTAAAAATTTCTGCCTCCTGCAGGGCATGCACACACAATTCGGTTGATGCTATGCGTGTAAATGCCTCTCGAATATCGTTCATCATATTTCGACCCATCCCGTAAGAATAGTGACTTTTTGGGTTCAAAGATCTAGCTGTACATGTAATAATAGTTAGATATTGTTGCAGTAGAAACAAAAAATACAACAATGTTTTTTCGTAAGTACATATTACCTGCATTCACAAAGGTATCATTGCAAATGTCCACCATCCTACGATTTATAATATCCATATACCTTTGCATCTCTCGCTCATCATTCCTATAAAGGGCTTCATACTCATTTTTACATAAATGATATCTGAGAAGCACTTCACTCAATGTAGGGCTCTTGTCTTGATCAGCAAAACGAAGAAACGTATACAAAAGTTACACTGCATCTACCACATGTTTCATTGAATCCCACCATGACATGCTTGCTAGGCAGGAGTGAGCATGCCTTCCGTCCTTAGTATTGGCAAATCTACTATTTAAAAATGTCTCAGAACCTATCCATGCCATGAATTTTTCTCTTCGACGAAGCATACTCTCAAGAAACATGTAGTTTGTGCCAAAACGTGTTGCATTCCATCTTATCAACTCACCACCAATAGCATTGGTCATCATAGAGTGCAACTGATTATGATTATACAACCAACGAGAAATGTTGCGAGCCGACTGTATCATAGCTTTATGCTCTGAAAACTCACCAATAGCCTTTAGCATCAGGTTGATTGTATGGGCCACACATGGTTGTCAGATAATATGAGGATACTTATTTATTAGCAGCTTGCACGCCTTTTTATAATTTGAACCATTGTCTGTAATAAACTGCACAATATTGTCTGCACCTACATCAATGCATACCTTATTCATTTCCTGCACAAGAATGTTTCATTGTTCAAAATACTATTGGTACAAATAAAACAAATAGTGCACAAGATCCTACGGTTGTTCAAATATCATAGCTGCAAATAAAACAAACAGTGCTATAGAATAAACATATGTCTCGTACCTTGAATATGAAGTCCGCAGATTGGCTGTGCCCAGTAACATCACATGAGTTGTGAAAAAATATGACACCATTACAGTAGATCATAAAGTTTATCAAGCTCATCCCTGTTGGCCCAGTCCAAGAGTCACACATAATCGTGACACCCTACATCGGCCACTCCATCTTGAATTTATCGAATTCTTTCTTGATGTCTTTCTCGTTAGCATCAAGATACGTGCCATCTATTTCCCTCCCAGTTGGGCTAGGCACGCCCTCACCTGCAAATATCATGACACACGACATAAATATGATAACATATAACGAAACATATAATACAATAAAATAAAAGTCTTGTACCCCATCTCTGTGTCTCCTTAATAGCACTAACAAAGTATGGACTATCAGCTTTTCTACCAGAGATAGCTTCTGTATGAAAAAATTTTGACCATGCGCGTCCAATGGACGACTTTGCTAGCTTGCTCTTCGCAGTCCATGGACCTGTATCGATTCTAGTTTGAATCCGTTCATTACCTGACCTCTGTGATGCGGACCTTCTCATCGTACCAAACAATCCAGACCCAGCACCTCCCTGCGATGAACCAGAAGCACCTTGCGATGAACCAACACCAGCACCACCACTCTCAAACTGACCACCATATGAACGCTGACGCTGTCAGAATTCCTCCTCCTCTCTAGATAACCTCATGGAAGCCTGCATCTCTTCATCGTCCTCCTCATTGACCTTTCCTCCACCTGCAACCTGGTGTTGTCTAAGGGTCTGTTTAGCTCGGTCCTTCCTCCGCTCGGCGGTTCTATCAAGCTCTCGGCGAAAATAGTCCCGCACGTCCGTGGGAACATGAGGACCCCCAAGTACGCTGCTTCCACGATGTGTCAAATGTTGCTTGAATCGTGTGGCACCACCCCCTCTCTTCACGGCCTTGCAATATTTGCAATGAAACCCGGGATACACGTTGTCTCCGTGCTCCCAAACTGAATTGGACTGATCTGACATCTTACAACTAACAATTTCTGAAAATGAGCAACTATGTTCTAAATTTAGTAACAAATCGACCAATATTTGAAAAAAAAAACACAAAAACAACCATCTCACCTTCGTTGCCACAGAAACCCAGTAGATCGGACGGCTTTCCGCGCTAATCGGGCGGCTTACCGCGAAAATCGCGCGGTTTACCGGTGGCGACGGCTAACCGCCCGAGCCGCGCGGCTAGCCGCTT
>BCLG01000569.1:132907-170475 GCA_001602295.1 Zoysia matrella | reverse complement strand
GGGGGGGTGTGGATGATGGTGTCTATTTTCCCTATTTAAGCATATCATATGTAGTGTTTGTAATGAGCTACAGCATTTACTGTTTCTGTTCATTTTATCAAACTTTTAGAATAATCATTATTTTTATGTCCTTTTTTTACTAGGGATTTAGATGGTATACAAGGAGACGAAGATGGTGATGTAGCTGATGAATTCTTGGATGAGATTATTCCAGCGAGCTCAATGAACAATGATGCAAGTCCAGCTGGTAGGTTTCAGTTGAAATACAATACGAGGCCAACCACTATAGCATTGAAAAAACAGATAGTTGCTGTAGACGGCGACATCCGCCATAGCTTGGAGCACCAAGGAGAACTACAGTGGGTGTGAATGAAACGTAAGCTTGAGTTCTACTACTGTTCTACTGCGATCGCTTTGTGTTGGCTAAAGGTGGGCAGGGGTCTGACCAGCGTTCTCATTGTGGATCGCCGTAATGCATCCATCATTGTTCAGTGTTTTGGGATGCCTGATCTCATGATGATTCAGATCCTTTCTACCATTAGCAGTTGTATATTATTGTAGCAGGCAATGTACCTATAATTCTATAAATAGAGCCACTGAATCCTTGTGAGGGATGATGTTTATCGAGCTATTCATGTACCCTGAGTTCTACCAACTTAAAAACTGTGCCTCTTTCTTTCTTTCTTTTTTTTGCCTTTTGCTTTTGTAAGCATACCATGTGGCCAATGACATACTACCATTGTACATCGTCAGAAAGTACAGCTATTATAAATACCAACAAGGAATAAATGGGTAGTATGTGGGTATTAATATTTTAATGTGCATGTGTGGTATATACCCGTGAGCTTTGACATTCGACGAGCTGAACGAATGAAGAACTTTTTCAGTGTTTTTTCTTTCAAGACTTTTGGACATGCCATGCGGCCAATCGTATACCTGTCGACGTTCTGACATGACACGTTACGAAATACGATTGAGGGGGTGATGTGTTTTTTATTCGATGTAGGCTAGTGTATGAAAGATTCAGTGAGGTTTTTTATCTGGTTTGAGTCAACTCGAATGGTATAATATATTACGTTCAGAGGGTGGTTTATATCGGTAGATGAGTAAAAAAAAGTCAGACTCTCTCTTCGGAAGAGGGTCCAGCGTCTAAGTCGTGGGGTGCTCGTATCACGTGTTCGTAGAGTTGCACGCGAGAGTTCAGGGTTTTTTTTTTTTCTCTATCGCTCTCCGGACCCTTTTTATATACGGCGACCCGAAGTTACAAAATGGTAAGTCCTACGCGGTTTTACTGTCTCGCTGACAGGTGAGTCCTCCATGAACGTCGTCATCGTTCGTTATGCCCGTGCGAGGGCGTGGCCCGTCGCGTCGGGTGCTGTAGCGTCAGTCTCGTACTATAGCGTCAGGTACAGTATCATTGGGCATGTCCGTAGACTTTCACGGCCCGCTCACGTCGCGGTGGGCTAGGCTCGTCCCGTCGGAACGGTTGGTTAGCCCCTAGAGTAAATGCGACATATCTGACGTACTTAATCCAGGGGTTGACCATCGAGGGTCGGTCTCGTCGTACGTCTTAGCGCTAGATGCGACTAAGACTCGAGTTTCGTAGATCATTGCCTTGAGAATCGGATCGCGCGTTCGTGGATCGTCGTCTGACCCCAAAACCCTTCGGAGTCTTGGTCCAAGTATACGAGTACGGGTCGTCAAGTACCCGAGATACATGAAGCCGATAATACCATTATTCTCATCTTTAAAAAAAAAAAGACACAAAAACCAAGAAATATCGTAGACCTACCATATAGGCTAGTACGTGCTGTCACCAATGTCGTATATATATTAAAGAAAAATAAAATGAGCTCTGAAACTATACATGGTCAGGAAGGCAAAGCGGCTGTGTTGCTCGCGGAATGTGTCCGTCGGCTTCAGGTGGGCCAGCCAGCCTATCTATCCATCCAACCACCGCTTGTTGCGCAGCTTCTGGCTCACGATGCGTCCACCCAGGCCCATCATCCATGCCCCCCAATCATCGGCTCCTCCCTCCGGTCCACCGACGACCCGGTCCACGGCCATGATCCATCCACCTTCTCTCTTCCGAGCTCTCTCCCTCCAAACTCGTCGCCTCCTCCTCCATTCTCTCAGGAGTGTGCGCTGACGCTGCATTTTCCTGCGACCTCTGGCGCGCCACCTCCGCGGTTGCGAGACAGGGGGTCACCGTGTTGGTACTGTCCGCCGGCGAGTTGCTCCGTGCTCCACGTGAGCCGCCGGCCAAGGAGTGACGGGTGAGTTATTTGACGTTATTTTCCTAGCATTACGTCGAAGTGTTTGTGTTGGATAGCGGGTACAGAGTGTTCGAAATTTTACTCGTCATCTTCTTTCCTACTCGCTTGTTGTATCTTATTTTCCAATTGGCGTAAAGGAATGAGGCAAGGAATTTATTCTTCTTCCAATGTCTTCACATTTTTCACTTTCCTTTTCCTTCTATATTTGTTTTCTATGGACGCTCAATGTTTTCCCTTTTCTTGGTTCAACAGAAATCTTTAGCTATTCAGGATATCAACTGTCGGTATTCAAGTTGTAATCGAGTGATCAGAGCAACTGATTTTGATTGAAGCGTTGTTGGTCAACCAATGGGAAGCAATGATCCTGGCACACCATCGAAGGCTTCAAAAGCATCAGAACAAGTATTTGAACAGTGATCCGAAATCTTTACATTTCCAATGATATTTTTCGGTGCTTAATTTGCCAGTATTGTTTTCTTGGAGAGATAAATGTCATTTTTTCTACAGTAGTAATTTCAGGGTAATTTATTGCCACAAAGATTGTCTTTTTTTAGATAATGGTGCTCGAGCTGCAACCGATTAAGAAAACATTTCGAATAAGGGTTGAGATGATGCTTTTATGGACTAAATAATAGAAGTACCCATTCTGTTTTCCTCAGATTGTGTGGCTGAAGCACTATTTCGAGTCAAATTGGTGCCTTTCATGGTAATGCAATTTTTCTATTGAAATTGAAGGGCAATTGTTTATACTTGTGTAGCCTTGAATAGCTTGGACTGTAGTACTGCAAGCTGTTGTATAACCCTGGTGTAGCAAACTGTTGTATATATTTAGGCCAAAACCATGTCATCTGTTTGCAACGTAACAAACATGATACTTTGGTTTCCCTTATTGTTTCTTGCCTTTCTGTTCTCAGGATCAATCCCCAGCGACGACGTCTGGCACAACTGCTTTGGTATACCCTGACTGGACCCCCTTCCAGGTTATTTACTAAACTATGTGCTTTACTACTTTACCTCTGAAAAATATGTGCTTCACCACTGCTTGTGTTGTTATTTTTATCAAGTAATATTTTTTTCGCCTTTTCCTCTTGGTAGGCCTACTCAGCAATGCCACCCCACGGGTTCTTTCCCCCTCCTGCTGCTGCAAATTCACAGGCTCACCCCTACATGTGGGGAGCTCAGGTGCCCTTTATATCTGAACCTTACTCTCTATTACTGTCAAATTTCTTATTCATTTTTGACTTCGTGATGAATAGGTGTGCTAATTTCCTACATATCAATATATATATATATATACAGTGTCATATAAATAAATGTTTTCAGAATCTATTACTAATAGATTGGTGCTCTGAACTAGAGATTTAGGCCTTTAGCCACAGTTAAAGATGAGGATTCTTGTTTATAGTGAAATAAGGTAGCGCAAGTCCATCAAGACATAAAAAAGAGGGATAAAAATTTGGAGTCTGATTGTCTTCTGTGAGTTGCAATCATCAATCTGTAGTCATGTGTCATACGTTATGCGGAACACATGTTTTTAATCCGAAGTGGCATTTCTTAATTGCAGCCCATGGTGCCGCCTTACGGGACTCCACCACCACCTTATGTGATGTATCCACCTGGAACAGTATATGCCCATCCCTCCACACTTCCTGTACGCACTTTTATGTCTAATAAGTTCAAATGAACAATTTCAGCTTTGTTTTCACACCTTTGTAGTGGGTTTTACTGATATATTATGTATGAATGATCAACCATATGACAGGGTATGCATCCATTTAACCATTATCCTATGCCAACAAATGGAAATGCTGAAATCCCTGTAAGTAACCAACTGTGTATTTTCCATTTTCGGTCGTCACTATTTCTAGAAGTCCTAAAATATGTGTTTCAGGGAGCTGCACCGGGTGCTCCAGAGATGAACGGTGAGTATTAAGGTAAATATCAAGGTTAACTGGAGCACGAGAATTGAAAATAGGCTTATGACATAATTTCAGGAAAAATTGAGCTTGGAAGAACATCTTGTCCATCTTCCAATGGGATTACTTCTCACAGGTTTTGTTTTTAGCCATGTGTCATAACTTACATAATTTATTGTTCATCATCAACAACAACAACCTAATCATTGTAACTTTTATCTGCAGTGAGAGTGGAAGTGAGAGTGAGAGTGATGGAAGTGATGCCAATTCCCAAAATGTGAGATTTGAATGTACCATTTCTTTTCTCCTTGTAGTAACACTCCTTTCAGACTCCTGAATAGTTTTGTTTTGGCAGGATTCACATTCAAAGGACAGTGATGGAAAGCAAGATGGTAGGCATCTTGGTACTTGTTTCTGGTTTCATGATAAAGACCAATTTAATTGCATATTTGTTTTCATAAGATGGAGGATGTATTCTATCAACATGCAGGTAGTTCTCAGAATGGCTCATCTTATTCAGCATCACAGGGAATGGTAAATCAAGGCATGTCAATGCTTCCAATACAACCAGGTGCAATGGTTGGAGTTCCTGGCTCCACAACTAACTTGAATATAGGAATGGACTACTGGGCTGCTTCTGGCTCGGCAGCTGTCCCTGCAATGCATAGCAAAGCACCAGCTGGTTCAGCTCGAGGAGACCAATGGGTATAATTTTCACCGCATGACTATACTAAAATCTGGACCCAAAGAACCCTTTCCTGAAAGGCGTGTTCTCTCTTTATGTTTCTAGAATATTATTCTCTATGCAACAGAGTGCTAGGTTTCTGAGAGCACTATGCCGATTGTGTAGTTCTAGATAACAAATTGTGTTACTACTACACAGAAACTATTTGGTGGTCCATTGTTTCGCAACTGAAAGTTTCCCCGTTTCAAGGAGCCACAAGGTTTCTTGATTAGACTGCTGAAAAGTATAGTGAGCTTGAGAGCTACTATTAATTTGTTTGATGTTTTTCTGCATACTCAAGTGTTGGAAAATTTGACAACTATAATTATTCCCTGCAACATCCAGGATGAGAGGGAACTGAAGAAGCAGAAAAGAAAGCAGTCTAATCGAGAATCAGCACGCAGGTCCCGGCTCCGCAAGCAGGTACCCTGTAGTGTACAAGCTTAATCCGGCTTCCAAGTTTTTAAGAGAATTGTGTTGGAGCATCTCAGATTTATTTTTTTTTATGTTATTCCAGGCTGAATGTGAAGAGCTTGGCCAACGTGCTGAATCTTTAAGGTCAGAAAACTCTTCTCTTAGGGCTGAGCTTGAACGGATCAGAAAGGAGTATGAGCAGCTGCTCTCACAGAATGCTTCCCTCAAGGTACATAACTTTGTCTCAATCTCTGTTTCGTAACAGAAACTTGCAATATCTTCGGTTATGGTTCTGTTCATTGTTGTTTGACCGTGCTTTGCAAGTTTTTCTTTTCCACATTGGATATATTAGCCTGAATGGACGTGATTTGATTGTTTGCAGGAAAGGCTAGGAGGAACCAGTAATTTGGTGCCTGACATGAATGAACAGAATGATGGCGATGGCAGCTCCAAGAAGCAACCTGATTCTGACGCCCAGCCCGAGCAGGAGCATTAAGAGACACAAGCAACCTCAACAAATTTAGTAGAGAATTCCTTTAATACGCCGTTGCTATTGATAGTCCTCATGTATTGTCGGTCCAAAGAGAAAAAGTAAAGTCAAGGAGAAATTCTTCTATACAGTTCTCCTTCCTCGCCTGGCTATCATTGTTAACTACTAGTACCATTTTATTAATTCTGAAGGAATTTACGGTGGGGAAAAGGTCATCAGACGATAAGCATGTTAATGTAAATGTCAGGTACATGCAAGCTTGTATCAGTCGTAGTATTCAATGGAATGTTTCATCAGCTATAAATCCCTCCTCTTAAGGTTGCTGGGATTCAGTGATTATTTCTTACAGTGGTTTAACAATATCATGGACGTCAAAAACCTTTTTTTTTAAAAAAGGTAGCACAGAAATGATAAAAGGCCCAGCCCTGACAACACAATAATTTTCATTTGGACACAAATCAAAGATGGGGAGGAAAACTGCATAAATGATTTATCTACTTTTTCTTTGATCGCTGATATTCAAGTGACTGATATATAGAGAATCCCCAACTTTTGCTAAAACAAATTGCTCCATAAGAAATGATATAAGACAAACTCGAGGCAAAAACTAGCCAGAGCCCCAAACACAAATATCAGCTTACGATATGCTCAAATTAGCATCCTCCTCATAAAGGGTTGCTCTCCACTATTATTTGAGTATCTACCCTTCATATTTTGGCTCAATTGCTCCAGATACATTACTCTACAATTAACAAGAGTATAAATAGAGGAAATTAGTAATGGGTCCAATTTAACAAATGAAATCGCCTGATCTGTCTACGGCAAATATAGCTACTGTTCCTTCTTTCTGTAATACGAATGCGTTGTTCAGTTAGCCACCCATGACTTGCCTGATGGCCGCCCGCTGCGAGGATGTTAGCCTCGTTGGGAACATCACGTCAAATTTGATCACCAATTTCCCCTTCTTCCCTGGTTCCTTCCTGATCGGCCACCCTTCGTTCTCCAGCACAACCTCGTATCCAGGGCGCACCACTTCCTCCACCCTCACAGGCAGATTCCGGCCATCAAGAGTTTTCAGGTTTATTGCCGTCCCAGCAAGAGCATCCACCAGAGGGATCTCCTGCTTTACTACAAGGTCGTTCCCGTCAAGATTGTACACGTCATGGGGCTTCATCTCCAGAATAAAGGTCAGGTCCTGTGGCAATTGGCCATGTAGCCTATCGCCTTTGTCTGGAAATGTAATCCGGGTTCCTTTTTTCCAACCAGGCAGTACTTCGATTGCTAGGACCTCGGTCTCAACTTCTACCTTCCTGCACAAGAGGAGAATGGACAGGAGACTCAGGGAAGTAGCATAGTTTATGTTTCTTCTTAACCATAATAACATCATAATCGCTCGATATGTGAAGTTAATCAAGCTGCCATGCAAACAAAGCTAAAGAACACTGCTTTCAGATTCATATGCATTTCTCGTATTCTAAAAAAGGGTTCATATTTATTTCTTAGGTATAGAGAGACATAGTAAAAAATGATATATTTTGTTGCATGTGTTCTTGCTCACAAGTAATATGTACATGTAGAACAAGAACTATCCAATTCACAACCTCACAGTATATACACACATACAGAACTTAATCAAGAAGTAACAGTTATAAGTTGTGTACAACAAGGCTCCACATAAGATGTGGCATGATTTTGTTTTACATTGGTCTTGCTATCACTGTAGACTATTAATTAGTGCAGTGTCTCATACATTTTGTTGCACTTTAAAGATTAAACACATGATGCAAAAGTAGAAAACAAAGCTCTACATGGATGCCATGAAAACTATGACCACAAAATCAAATCTGCACAGGCTCACAATTCTATATTTGCACATTTGTCCAGACTCTAATGCAGAAAAGAAAAACAACAACAACAACAAAGCCTTTAGTCCCGAGCAAGTTGGGGTAGGCTAGAGATGAAACCGCGGGACACGACTAAAAAGAAGCAACAACCGGCAACTAAGGTTCAGACACGTAAATTGCTAGCCTCCACTAACTCTTATCCAAAGCTATCTCCTTGACGATATCCCAATCCTTCAGATCTCTCTTCACAGACTCTTCTCAAGTCAAGTTTAGTCTACCTCTGCCTCTCTTCACACCGTTTGGCCGACTTATCATCCCGCTACGAACCGACGCCTCCTGTGGTCTTCATTGAATATGTCCGAACCACCTCAGACAATGTTGCACAAGTTTCTCCTCAACTGGTGTCACTTCTAATCTCTCTCGTATGTCATCGTTCCGGACACGATCTCTCGTGTGGTCACACATCCATCTCAACATACGCATTTCAGCTACGTATAGCTGTTGGACATGTCGTCTTTTCGTAGACCAACACTCTGCTCCATAAAGCATGACAGGACGAATTGCAGTCCTATAAAATTTACCTTTCAGTTTTTGAGGCACCCTACTATCACATAGGACTCCAGAAGTTTGACGCCACTTCAACCATCCGACTTTAATTCTATGACTTACATCCTCATCAATATCCTCATCTTTTTGCAACATTGACCCTAAATAACGAAAAGTGTCCTTGGGTTCCACCTGGCCATCAAGTCTAACATCTCCCTCCTCGACTGCGGTAGCACTAAAATCACACCTCATATACTCTGTTTTAGACCTACTAAGTCTAAAACCCTTCGACTCCAAAGCACGTCTTCATGATTCTAACTTCTGGTTTACCCCTATCCTGCTCTCATCCACTAGCACCACATCATTCGCAAAGAGTATGCACCAAAGAATGTCCTCATGTAAGTCTTGTGTGATCTCATCCATCACCAAAGTAAAAAAATAAGGGCTCAGAGCCGACCCCTAGTGCAGTCCTATATTAAATGAAAACTCATCGATGTCTCTATCACTTGTTCGGACACTTGTCACCACAGATTTTGTGCTTTTTCAATGCTCACCATATAATGTTCCTAGGCACTTTATCATAAGTCTTCTCTTGGTCAATGAAGACCATATACAGATCTCTCTTCTATTCTCTGTATCTCTCCATCAGTTGCCTTATTAAGAAAATTGCCTCTATAGTAGATCTCTCGGGCATGAAACCAAATTAGTTTTGGGTGACTCTCGTTGATCTCCGCAGACGGTGCTCAATAACCCTCTCCCAAAGCTTCATTGTGTGGCTCATTAACTTGATCCCTCGATAGTTAGTACACTTTGAACATCTCCCTTGTTCTTAAAGATCGGTACTAAAGTACTCCGCTCCACTCGTCAGGCATCTTGTTTGATCGAAAGATAAGAATGAACAACTTGGTGAGCCAAACTATTGCTACATCCTCAAGACATCTCCACACTTCAATAGGAATCCCATCCGGACCCAACGCCTTACCTCCTTTTATCTTTTTTAAGGTCTTCTTTAACTCGAATTCCTGAATCTTCTCACAAAGTGACCTATTTAGGTCATCGGAAGAGATATCTAACTCAATGGATGAGCTCCCACTATCTTCATTCAAGAGTTTAGCAAAATATTCCTTCCATCTATCCTTGATCTCTTTATCATTTATTAACAGACGCTCTGCTTCATCTTTAATGCATTTAACTTGGGTGAGATTTTTAGTTTTTCTCTCGGTATTTGGCTATCTTATAGATGTCTTTTTCTTCTTCTTTCATGTCTAGTCGATGGTACAATGCATCAAACATCCGACCTTTTGCCTCACTCACCGCTCGTTTTGCGATCTTTTTTGCTATTTTATATTGCTCTATGTTGACCACGTTCCTATCAAAGTGTACTCGTTTAAAACACTATTTCTTCTCTTTGATAGCCTTCTGGACACTCTCGTTCCACCACCATGTATCTTTGGCTTCACGTCTGGCTCCTCTAGTCACACCAAGCTCCTCTGAGGCTATTTTTCTAATGCAAGCAACCATCTTTAACCACGTAACATTTGCATCATTTTCTGCCTGCTAAGGGGCCTTCTTGATAAGAAAGTATGTGCTGCATCTTTCTTAAGCTTTCACCACTTTGTCATTTTCACCTTGATTTGCTTCCTTCATAGAGAGCGCAACTGAAAGCGAAAGTCCGCAACAACAAACCTATGTTGAAGAACTACACATTCTCCTGGTATCACCTTACAGTCTAAGCAAGCATGTCTATCTTCCCTTTTTGCTAAGATAAAATCAATCTGACTATAGTGAGTACTACTCTGAAAGGTTACTAAATGAGAGGCTCTCTTTCTAAAACAGGAGTTCGCAACAAATAAATCGTAGGCCAAGGAAAAATCCAAAACCCCCTCCCCTTCTTGATTCCTACTCCCGTAGCCGAAACCACCATGCACCCTCTCAAAGCCTACGCTAAAAGAGCCAATGTGCCAATTTAGATCTCCTCCTACAAAGAGCTTCTCAGCGATAGACACACCGCTGACCATCGCATCTAAATCCTCCCAGAATTGCTTCTTGATACTCTCATCCAGACCTATTTGAGGGGCATAAGCACTAATTATATTCAGAACTAAATCTTCAATAACCAGCTTCACTAGAATAATCCTATCTCCGTGCCTCTTGATGTCCACCACGCCATCTTTAAACCTCTTATCGATCACAATGCCTACCCCGTTTTTTGCTGTCAATGTCCTCGTGTACCAAAGCTTGAAACCGGTATCTTCCACCTCCTTTGCCTTTTGACCCTTCCATTTCATCTCCTGAACACAAAGAATATTCACACGTCGCCTAATCATAGCATCGACTACCTCTCGAAGCTTACCCGAGAGCGACCCTACATTCCAACTACCTACTCGCAACTTACAAGACTCGACTAGCTTCCTTACCCCCCCCCCCCCGCATCCACCAAGACAAATGTGAAGACCCTTGCTCATTTTTCACTACACTCGGGCGACGGCGTAGCGCGCCACTAAGGATGCAACGACTCGATCTTTGCACACTTGACACCGCATCCAGATCACGATACGGCGCACCACTAAGGATGTGGTGACCCGACTCTTGCTCATTTTCCACCATACCTGGATTTCAGCATAGCACGTCGCTAAGAGGGTTACTCCCCAACGAGATTCTTTAGAGTTTCATTTCTATGGGAATGACTATGATAGTTGTTGGCTCGCCACGCCTAACACAACCCACTAAATTATCCGGGCTTGATACCGACTATGTCGTGGCAACATAGGTGAAACCTCCACCCATGTTAAGAAGCATAGGCGGAGTACCCTCCTTTATCCGGGCTTGCAGAAAAGAAAAAGGAAAAAAAAACATATAACCACACTATAGGGAACAACATATTACTACAAAGTCCTAGGAATGCCAGAAATGTTAGACAACATACCCATATGGCTTTGCAACATTCCTAGTAATTTTCATCTTCCTTTTGGTGCCATTGTATAACTCTTCAAGGGTGCATGGTAATGCTCTTTCCACAGGAAGTGGTTTTTCTAGCTGGCTTGTACTGGCACCGCTCTCCTGCTGAGTAGAAGAAGCTTCGCTTCTAGTGTTCCTTGATGAGGTCCCATGTGATCTTGGTGGGAACCGTGTTCGGTCTTTGTCGAAAGAGTAAGCTTTATTGCTTGCCATGAACTCAGCAAAGAAATCATCTGAATCACTAGGATTGTACCGAAAATTACTTGGACCACTTGGACCAGCAGCAGTTGAGGTCCGGCTCTGTGAACCAGGTGGAGGCATGCCCTTCAAGCCTTCCTCACCATATTGGTCATAAATCGCACGCTTCTCAGGATCACTTAGTGCCTGAGTCAATTAAACAGAGTCACCATAGTAATACAAATAAGAAGTGGAGCTCATGAAGAAAAACTAAGGGAACACTTAAAACTGAGAACAGGAAACATATTTCACATATTTTTGTTACTGAATGTCTGTTACACACCATCATCATGTACTGTACACATTCAGAGATCCACATGGTAGGCTGAAAGTAAAATGAGATAATGTTGTAAACTGCTAAAGACCCAACAAAATAGTGTGGGAAAGCAGCTGTTCTACTTGCCATCTTGCATTTCAGCAGTAAAAATCTGAAGTAAATTATCTTGCATTGCAATAATTGTAGGCAAGACATTGCACATACAGCAGTTTTGCATTTCATTACCATGCTAAATGCTGAACTTACAGCCAGACTGAGTAAAATATACTTTTAGTTTTCAACTTACAGGAGCTGAACTTTATTTGAGGAATTCGGGGGCAGAGTGTCCCACCTTTTCATTCCTTTAAAGAAGCATACATGAGGTAGTCACGTGTCGGTTACAAAAGTAAAGCAGAGGAAGCTGAACTTTATAATAATCAAAGAAATTATAACCTTTATAACCTCGCCATTTAAATAAAGTTAAAGCCAAACACTCCCACATGCAGCATTCTGGCAGCAGTGCATTAACATCAAATTTATACAAAATGACAAAGAACTATCATTTTATGCCAAATGGGAAGGTAATAAAAATTATGTTTCCTCATTCACCATATTGCAAAGGAAGAACGTATGTGCAAGATTCACTTGCCTCATAGGCCTCGGTTATCTGCTTGAACTTTGCCTCAGCCTCTGCACCTCCTGTAGGATTCTTGTCGGGGTGCCACGTCCTAGCAAGCCGCCGATAGGACTTCTTGAGGTCCTCCGAGGTGGCATTGCGGTTCACCTTGAGGATGTTGTAGTAGTCCATTCCCATTCTTGCTTTTCTAGTCAGGAAAAAACAAATGCGCAATAAACCCAAAACCCCTAGATCGTTATATATCCTGACTCCCTTCGGTTGGGGCCTCCGGTGAGCTTGGATCCTTTGAAACTAGCCGAATATGCTGCATAAAAAAATTAAATAAAAGATCGATCAGATCAAGAAACTGAAATAAGATAACTCTATATGTCCCCAAATTTCATACCATGCAAGATCCTACCTTCACCACTGAGAACCAATGTCACAACGAATTCAACATGCACACCAGAAAACTGATGAAATCGACACAAGAAACTCGGCAAGTACTGGAGTGTAATCAATGCCGGAGATTTCCAGACATTCAGGACTGACAAGGAATCTATTATTGCATTTTCCCACTGATAGAAACATCAAGGTTTGTCGTTCTTCTGCAAAATTGGTTTCTATGCATGACCTAACAACTAGAGAATCCTGAATGATGAGGACCGCTAACCAAGCTTAAGATAAATTCAGATGCGACAAATTACCAATACAGACATAATTAGGATTCGGCGTACAATATCATTGGATAAGTACCCACACGCTTAGACAATTGTATAATTCTCTTACCAACTCTGATTAGCCTGCCAATGCTCGATCGCAGGTCACCTGCGCCGGCGAGCTCCCAGGGGCAAATATGCTATTGGGTCGCTTCTTTGTCTGGCGAGGAGGATTCTGGTTAGTCGCGATCGAAGTTCGCATCGATTTCCTGCTCCCGCTGCGCCCGTGTCACGCCCAGGCGAAGCCCCCTGGCGCCGCGCGCAGCTTTGCCCTAGACCCTGCCGCAGCCCAAGCGCACCTCCGCCCTAGCCCACGCAGCCGCCGCGGCCCGGGGGATGAGAGGGGGCGAGACGGCTATGCGGGTTGAGGTCAGAAGGGTAGTTTGGTCTTCGTCCTCTTTTTCCAATCGTTTTGTTAATTCATTTATTCCGGTCAATCTAACAGACGTGATTTTAAAAAAAAATATTAAACACCAGTTTCACATAAGAGAATGTATTGGAAATGAGAAGAGTTAAATAATAGAGATAAAGATGTATTTAAAAAAATACATATTTTATGAGATACAATTTAAATTTTAGAATGACTTTTTATAGAGGGAATATTATTTAATTATTGAGTTAATAAAGTTTTTTATAGAGAGAATATTATTTAATTATTGAGCTAATAATAAAAAAATTATTTCTTTTTTAAAATTTTTTTATAAAATTTAACTGATTTTTAAGAAATTGCTGAATTGTAAATGAATCTCAGCTGCGTGCGTTGTCCTTTCCCGGGGTCTCGTGCCAGAGTAACCCCGCAAACACGAAACAGAGCAGGCAGGCAAGCCGAGGAACAGTGGCGATCTCCTGCGCTTCAGCAGCTCTCCTCCTTTGTACGGAGTACCAAAACCAACCAAACTAACCAACCAGGGGGACGGACCCTTGCGAGCGCGATCCACTCCACCTCGGGGTCCCGAGCTCCACGAGACCTCACGGAGGGAGAAGGACGAAGGCAAGGGAGGGAAGCGGCCGGGGGATGGGGCAGGCGCTGCGCAGGCTCTTCGACGCCTTCTTCTCCACCAAGGAGATGAGGGTAACATGACCTTTCCTTTCATTTTTCTTCTTGTGCTTTCAGGCTTGCGTAGGTTCTTGAAACTTCCTGACAACGGCATGCGTTGCTCCTTGATGGAACGTCGCCCGTGGGATAGGTTATTGCTTTGAAAAAAAATGAGCTTTGTTAGGTCTGCCTAGCCTTGAATCTGGATGCTTCTGGGCTGATAGTTAGCCAATTCGGGGCTGGTATGTTGTTCTACACCTCCATGGTGAAGCTTCGATCCGAGTTATTGGATTTGTCTAAGAGAGCGCCGTGTGGCATGGGGTGGGGTTCGTACAATCTTCTTCTTGGTTCGGGTTGTCAGATAAATCATGTCATTACCATGCAGTATTTCGTTTGAATTCCACGCTTGCTCCTTGCAACGAACAGATAACTATTTCAGGTGATTTATTGCAGGTAAAGTAGATTAGGTTGCTATAACTATACAGCAATGTACGTTCGTGTTAGATGGATGTATCACTGCACCAAATACCGACTCCCATCCCAGTTACGTTATTTGAACGCTAAATTAATGTAGGAAACAAGTCAGCGATTGAACGATCCAGTTAAGTATGTGTGCTGCTCAGGAGATTCATTTAGTTTAACGAAACGTTATGGAGTTTGAAATGCAGCCCAAAGACATATCCTACATACCCTACAGTTGACTGTGACTTGAAATCTTGAACCATTTGGTCAGTTCCATGTGTTCAACTTCCAAGGTTTTACTATTCGATATTTATCTGAATCTGTCAGTGACATAGTGTTCACCTTCTCTTAGGTTGTGATGCTTGGTCTGGATGCAGCTGGTAAAACAACAATATTGTATCGGCTGCACATGGGGGAGGTTCTCTCAACAGTCCCTACTGTGGGTAGGTGACTCAATAGTTATTTACATACTTATTTGTGTCTAAATGAATGATCGTGTTGTTCCATGCAGATCATATTAAACAAGCTGTCACTTGTTTTGTTTTACTCTCATTTGCAAATAAAAGTATCAAATCCAGCATTTTCCGATGCCGAAATCTTTTATATGATCTGATTGCTGAGTTCAGAATATTAGAAAGAAGGCAAAAATTGGAAGAAATTGCTATATATATTCAGTTGAAGTAGTGGGGCAACTTGTGCTTGAAGATGTTATCTGATCTTTATTGGTACTGAACCGGAACATTTCCCTGCACTACAACTGATGTATAAGAAGTGGCTTTCCTCAAAGCTAGTAGTCTTATTCATAGACTTCAATACTGTCCCCATACTTTTGCTATATTGCTGGTTAGTATAATTTTATACCAATCAGCGACATTAATGGAAATATGGGGGTAGTACTATTTTTTTTATCATGGTTTGAATTTTCTCTCCTTTTTATTGAGGCAGTGAATGAATTCTTCTGATTTTTTCTGCTCTGGACAATTCTAGTAACAATGTAAAATATGCTGCATTATTTTGCATTCACTACTGCTGTTGCAGGATTTAATGTTGAGAAGGTTCAGTATAAGAATGTTGTGTTCACTGTGTGGGATGTTGGTGGACAAGAAAAACTAAGGTCATTGTGGAAGATGTACCTCAGTAATTCTGATGCACTGGTAATAACGCTTACATGGAACTCTGTAGGCAGCTGCGTAACTTTGTTATCTGTTTGTGCATTTTGTATCTCCAATAGTTCTCAATTCTTTCTTTTATATAGATTTTGCATGATTTCTTTTGTTCGTCTGAAGTTTATTGAAATGGCTTACTAACAATTCTTAGCTTTTTTTATTCTAAATATCATGATTGAAACATGTTCACAATTTCAACTAACTGGAGAGCATTGTCTTCTTGCTAAGGTCATGTTTGATCTCTCATTTTTATTTTCTGGTAGATCTATGTCGTTGATTCTATGGACAGAGAAAGGATTGTAGATGCAAGACAAGAATTTCAGGTTATGCTAGATCCATTATTACAGAACTCTTAATATTATTTATAATCTGAGGTGATAATAACATGCATTTGTTTTCCGGTACAGACCATTATCAAGGACCCTTTGATGGCAAACAGCATTATCTTAGTATTTGCAAACAAACAGGACTTGGTAAGTGAAGCCAATAAGTTGAAGTGCTAATGAAAGGGTTTTTAACATATGAAAGGGTCAAATGAGCGATGGGTCAGTCGACATACCCAGACTGATATTTTTTCTACATGCCTGCCACAGAGAGGGGCAATGAGTCCAGCGGAGGTGAGCGAAGGGCTGGGACTGCATGATCTCAATAACAGAATATGGCATATACAAGGTACTTGTGCACTCCGGGCTGAGGGCCTATATGATGGCCTTGATTGGCTGGCATCCACACTGAAGCAGTTGCAAGACACAGGTCATGCAACTTCAGTTGCGGGTCCTTCCATATAATCCATAACAGGAGGTGCTGCTTCATTCTCTACTCACTTTTTGAACTCCTTTTCTCCCTTTGCGCTACTGTATGCTGAACCTCAGTTCATTGCCTTTTTCTGTACCCGGCATATCAGTTTATTATGGGATAAATTTACATAGCTAAAGTATTTTCCCGTATTCTCTTGGTTGTCCAATCAGTATCAACTTGTGGTAGGCTGAGGGGAAAACTTTTAATGTAGCCTAATTCTGAACTAGTGAAATGTGTGTTCTATTTGTGCAGTGACCTCAATTCCTCAACTAATTCATGCTGCATGCCACGATCTTCCTTCCATTTACCTGCACAAGCTTGCAAGAACATGCTCCAATCCATGTATTCGATGATGCGGCGTTGCTCACTGATGGCATTGCTTTGCTCGTTTTAGTTCGAACCCAACTCATCGTGCGGCAGCCAGCTGGAGTTCACACTTCATTTGTTGTACAAAGTGTTGGGCGGGTGTATGTCGACATTTAATTTGTGTGTATATTCCTACTTGAGATGAGCTGAACAGAGTTGGTTTTTTTTTTAAAAAAATGTTGGTTGCTTGTCAATAAAAGGGGTTGGTCTGTAAGAGAGTGCGTCTCTTTCTGATTGCGCGCAAGTCATAACGTCAGTGAGAATTGCAATTTTTGCTCTTCAAGGCGGGAGTGGTCGAAAAGCTGTATATTTACAAATATAGTGTTTTCATCGGGAAAAAAA
Source organism: Zoysia matrella (assembly GCA_001602295.1). NCBI lineage: Eukaryota > Viridiplantae > Streptophyta > Magnoliopsida > Poales > Poaceae > Zoysia > Zoysia matrella. The sequence continues at coordinate 153,309 of BCLG01000569.1, read as the reverse complement.
TATTTGTGAAAAGGGGAACCGTTCCATAGATTATTTCTCAGATAAAGATGATTTCTGATACATTTTGACGGTAGTTTGAAAAAAAAAGAAGAAGAAGAAGAAACGACGCCTGAGAGATTCGAACTCTCGCGGGGAAACCCCATGTACTTAGCAGGCACACGCCTTAACCACTCGGCCAAAGCGTCGTCGTTGTAGCTTTCATAAAGGTTTTTACATTTAAATGGTTTGCACATTATTGATACACCTACTTAGGCACAGAAATACGGAGTACGCTCTGAATGCAAAGAGATTCGGCGTGCAGAAGATGTCGCATTCCATTTATGGTTCAGGTCAGGATTCACGTGCTGCACACAACTGCAGCGATTTGGTACTACTGTAATTTGCACGTCTCCTCTCACATACGGGGAATGGAACATAGCTACCCTTCCTGGTTCCTCTTCCTCCTGCCCGGCTTGGTTGTCTTGCTTCACCCGCCTCATCAGCTGGCTTTGCTTTTGTCCATCTCAATTGGGTCCGAATAGCTCGTTTACGCATGCGAGACACCGGGAATTTGAGGAGAACAAGCAATATTCTTCTTCCTGTTCGACGCACCGGCACCACATTAGATAGCTCAGGCTGCGCAGGTGGAGAAACTCCTAGGGCCTTTGGAAATGCTGCTCACCGTTGACAAGAAACTGAGCGAAAATGCATAGCGAACCCATCGTCAACACATCCACAAAAAGAATGTATTCAAAATTTGTTTTCAAAAAGTGTGATATTTGCTTCTCAATGCAATAGTTCTATCTCCCAACCTAAAAGGTCATTTTTTTTTTTAAGGACGGAGATAGCAGTACCATTTAGATGCTGGCCATGGTTACTCTGTTCGGCAACGACTAACTTTTGTTTGCACAGCACAGCGCAGCAAGTTGGATACAAACTTGCAATTTGAAACACCAGATTCCCCAACTTATTAGGGTCTAAGCGCTGGTTTCTGAGATTGAAGGAGACATGCCAAACGCGCTCTTAGCTAATGTAGAATCCTTCTTAAACGTGCTCTTACGATGATGAAGAGCCACTCACTTGATAGCTTGTCCATCTCAAGCAATTAATAAGGTAATTCAAAACGGAATATTTATAGCTCAGCTTAAGCAGGTCAAGTTGGTCGCCATCGAATTAAAGTGCACAAATGAAAAAACAACACTGCATTTATAGTTTATTTATTTTTCTTATATAAATAAATATAAGTCTTTTTAGTAAAGTAAAATAAATATAAGTTGCTTGGGTACCAAAAGGCCTGGTGGCGCGGAACATAAATAGGAGCTAGCGGGGGGGCTGATGCTTCCCAAGCTGCATGCTAGAACGAACATCAGTACTATATATAGTTCTTACACGAAATGCTTGCATGCTTCTGCTTCACTTGCCACAATCTAGCTAGTTTCCTCGTGCATGTGTCTGCGTCAAAGCATAGGTTTATGAGGCACCGGGAATTTGTAGGGCTGATATGGAGGGGGACATTGTAAGCTTATTCTTGCTTAGCTTGCTATCCTGTCAATCAAACGGTTCATCGATCAATTTCTTTGATTTCTTGTACGCAGGCGCAGGCTCCTGCTCCAAGTCGGCAATTGTTGGATCTTGACGAAGTGGATCACGGTGTAGCCCCGCTCTTGCTTCACCAATTTTAGCTTCCGCTCCAACAGGTCGCTGCTACAGAGGATCCACCAGAACGTGAGCGACTCAAATATGCAGAGATTTTAAAAACCAAAGACTCATGCTGTCACCATTATCGATCGTCGGAAAAAGCAGCACAGCTGTAGAACCTCATCACAATACTGTAGTAGTATATAGCAAGAATTGGAGTAGAATGTAACTAATAAGACGATGAAAATGATCTTCCATACAGCATTATGGTAATAAACAGTGATCCTCATGATTTTTTTTTTTCACGCCTACATCTATCAGGATGCGCATGTGACGCTCTTGTCCTTCAGCAGTTGGGTGATTCTCACGAGAAAAATAAACTAGAACAACGACAAAATTAATCCAAACACGTAGCAGTACCACTGCAGTAATGCACTAAATTAAAATGTTACTCGTAGTACCTAAAGTTACTACTTGAGCATAGATGGCTTTAGCAGTGCTATTATTTACATGTTGGATTTTACTGCCCCTACATCCAGTATTGACATTTACGCAATACTGAAATTTCAGTGCTACATGCTACATATCAGAACCCAAATAATAATGCAGCGAATGTGTGTGTATAAATAATACAACAGGGAGGCCAGACCATAACACAATTCGTCTTGCTGGCTCGATCCATAAGCTTGCGATTCCACCAGCAGTTGCCCATGCATGGGAGTTTCATTGTTGGCTAGGCTTCGTAGCGCATGCATTTTGCTGAGAAGGATGGGAGCGAGGGGCATAGAAGGCACCGGGAACGGAGCGTGCCCACATCGACGCCGGCTGGCTTCTGACGTGGCTTCACCAAGCGTTTTTACTCGCGGTACGAGCGCTCAGTGAGATGATTTTCTCAGGACGTCATGCTCTCCTCGTTCTACATGTCTGAACCTCCGCGTAGGATCTCCGCGGCAACTGCTACTGGTACAAATATACACGGAGTCATGCGATATTTTTCTTACATAGGAATAAAATGTGTCGGACTGATAACTTTATCATTTTTACTGATAGAATGTATTCAAATATTAACAAGGTTATGATGAGCGAATGTATTATTGAACGTAGACCGAGCTCAAAGTCCACTACGATTTGCATCTCCTTACAAAACTGAATAAACATGCATGTTGGAAAAACTGAAAACAAAAGCTGATGAAAATAATAAAATCAACTATTCAAGCTGTATTTTTCCCTACGAAGTTGGAGTTACGTTAAACAAAGTGATCATAACATATATTTTTTTCAGCCTATTTGTGTCATTCATTTTTTTGACGGAATAAAGGATTAATTGTACTAGGCAAAGCTGCCAAACATAATGCAACAAGGAAAAAGGGAGGGAAAAAATTTTGCTTTGCCCAAATGCGGCCCGGCTATAAATACGAGATGCTCAAGATATTTGAGACCTCGAGTCGCTAGTTTTCACAACCTTGCGCGCGTCCTTGGTTTGATGCGTCTGCCTGGAAGCTTAGGATTGGGAGCAGTCAAGAATTACTAACGAGTGTTCACAAAGATACGACCAACAGAAAATAGGAGAACTACAAAAACAAAGGTCATACAAAATAAAGTGAAAAAATGCAGCGGTAAAACCTTATAAGACTATTGAGATTTGAGAAAATATCTTGGGTGCCCAACTTGTCCTAAAATAACCATAAATCATCTGAAAGATCTGAAAGAGAAAACAAATGGAATCAGAAGACTGAGGTCTGATGGCAAAGCGCATGGATGTGCTGGAAGCTGGCGGGGGTTCGATCCTCGTCCCGCACGTGCCTCCCAGCCCTGGCGCCTTCGCTGAAGGCAGCAACAAGGGCCACATATCAAAAAAAAGAAAAAGACTGAGGGGTGCAGTGCCGCCCTTTAATCTCCACATGACAACATGGTGCATCGTGTAATATCAACACGTATTACAGTGTTCCATGGATATCTTCTTCACATATGAAATACTCAACAGTCGGCATCGTATCCACTCGTTTATTATACCTTTGTACCTTCCTATGTACAGCAAAAGGAAAATACACAAACCATTGTGCAGATAATAGTTGATGGCCTTTTATTATCTTTTATTACTGAGATGTAACTCGTGAAAGATCCTAATTAGGCTGAAGGAAGAATCTCAAGCGCCACTTCCTTCAGTGATGGCATCTTCTCTTGTTGATGCAAGCAGATGTACTTGCCAGACGATGCTCTTCGCAAGACCTTCCATGGCCCAGGGTAACATCTGCAAAATTGGTGTTTGGCAAAATAAAATGCTTAGTCATAGTTCACAGAATGGTATTAATCTTTTTGGCACCATAATCACAATCATATTAGAACGTAGGTTTCATTTGGTCTGAATTACAGTAAAAATAAGTGAGATCCTCTGCAAAGCATGGCAGTTTTCGGTGTCAGGAGAGCATTTAATTAATGAGGAGAAGTCGTATAACTAATCCTTAAGTTTTTTTAATGCAGATTTAACAGTATTGCTTTGGATATGTAGTTTTGGAAATCACTCAATATAACAAGTATGGGATAAGTATACAAACCTGAGTAGTGTTCCTCCTTTGAGTCCCTTGAAATTGTGAATGTAGTAAACTGTCTCCAGCTTTGGGAGAAATGTCTCGGACAGCGCTGCTACCTTTGGGTAGAAGAATGACGGATAGTCTTTGCTTGTTAAGGAAGAATATCATATTAAAGAAGTGATTATTATGAATTAAAGCAGATTTTTAGCATAATTAGCAGAAGATACTCCCTAACGAGGAAAGCACTTTTCAATGACAGGTAATGTAGGACAATATTGGCTAATTCAGAAAACGTAATTATAATTAACCTATTTGGCATAGCATCATATTTTTGTAATCTTATTGGCAGTAAAACTGATGCACAAAATAAATAAATCCAACACAAAGGACAAAATTTTCAGAACAGAAGCTCTAGATTTAGAAATAAGATACATCCACTTCTTATTCGGTCTAGTTCTCCATTGAATATTATCAGGTTTCGGTCAGTGCCAACTACTGCTTCCTTGTAAAGCTCTTCAACGACAAGCATTTCTGTAAAGCATCATGATCAAAGACATAAATTCAGAATTTGAAAGAAGATTACAACTGGAGACTAGTTCAGAGTTAGGAACAATAATGCAAACCATTGACATTGAAATAGGGATAAGCAACAAGGAATATCTCATCTTCAGGTCGCACACGGTCTGCCATTTTGACCTTTGTTGTAAAACCAAAATCTTCAAACAAGGATGGTTTTGTTAGATAATCTAGCTTCAAGGAACATCCCTCAAAGGCTGACTGTCTTGCAAAGGAAACTTCATTTGCCTCAGGAAAGAACTGAAACATTTTGAGATAGCAACAATAAAATCTACAATCTAGGTACAGCAACTGATGAAGAAATAATAACCAAAGATAAAAGCATGCATAATTTTGATATTCCTAAATGAGTGTCAAGAAATATGCGCAAATTAAGCCAGCTGGATGCATGCAATTAACACAACAAAATGCTGATCACATGGACATACAATTCTGGTTCGAGTAATTTTTTCGGCAGGCACAAACTGATCACAAAATTCTCTGATGAGAAACATGCTTCCTGTCATCTCATTTCCTCCTTCACCGTCACCTGAAAACAATGATTGAAGCAAACTAAAGTGTTTTTCAACTGACTCAGAGCTTATAGTGAGGGATGTAGACAGAGAAATCCATTTGAAAACCTGGTACAGATTGTAATCCTGCTGTAGGGAACTCGATTTCCTGTAATATATTACATCAAAATCTCTTGGCACGAAAATGTGAAAAATGAAGCCAATAAAATCAGATTGAGGCTGACCAGTAGTTGCTTTCCATCCTTAAGAGCTGATTCAGCAGCTTCTTTAGCCTGAAGTCACTACAAGCATACCCATCAGTAATCTTGTTAGGCAGTTCTTGTAGTAAGTCCAAATGAAACATGACTAAAAGAAAAAATACTAACTAAATGCAAATGATATTTAGGTAGGTATATAATATACTGTAGGGCTTTCTCCTACACAAACACACCAGAGCAAAGATGCTACTGTGGTCCAATATTGGTAGCTCAAATTAAATCACTCTTTGTGGTTTATCGGCACTATCCAAATTATGGTTTCAAGTTTCAGTATCATGTTAGTTGGGTACAAAGTGTTTTATACAACCCACTCTCTCCATATGCTATTCAAAAAACTTTCCTTAACCAGTAACTTTGCCAAAGAGAATGGAATGGTTCGAGATATAAGTAAAGAAAAATCTATGCATCTAGAAGCAATAACTTTGCACTCCCAGCATGAACATCACAATGTAGCGCGCACAACAAAGCAGCACCTGGACACCACTCAAATCAAGTAATTTACAATAGAATACTAAGAATATTTGAGGAGTATTTATCCCATAAATATTTCATTCAAATACATTCAATGAAGATTGAAATACAAGGCACACTTTCAATTATTTGAAGAGTGAGTTCATACTTCACACTGGCAGTTACAACTTACAAGCATTAAGTTGAAGGCCCACATACTCGCAGCGATTAAGAGGTAGGCATATAAAACTGCCACTGCATTAAAACTCCGGACACACTGTAAATCTCATAGGCTTAGAATTTAAGTTCTTCCACTGATTACCTGCATTAGAAGTTCTGTGTAATCATTTGGGAATTTTGAATCAGACACATTGCGAGTGTCCGGATCTCCTGTGACAGCACGAACTTGGTGCCTGATTCTCGAATTCCTACTTGCCATAGTGAGCATAACACCATTGCCATTTCCACCATTGATTGTAGGCAGTATCCAATTCAGTGCCTGAGAAAAAAAAAAGAAAAATGATGAGATGATATGCTAGGCATAAAGGACGAAGACATAGTTTATTTAGAACAGTTTACTTGTTTGTATGAAGGTTTGTGGGTAATTGGAGGGTTGGAGATGGAGCAATAAGTGACTGCCATGGCCATTGTAGCTTGGATTGCGTGGATATGTGCGCGCGCGCGCGCGCACAGAGAGAGAGAGAGAGAGAGAGAGAAATGTGTGGCAATGTAGAGAAATTGGAATATGATCTGTTTGGGGGCCCAGAATGTGTGGCCACGAGATGCTGTGGAGGGGATTTCTTGTCTCTTATGACAGTGACATTTATTGTCTAAATATGCTGCAATTGGTTCAAGGAAATAAACTTTTCCCACCTTGTCCTGTTTCTACTTACTGTTTCAAAATCATGTTTGTATTATAGTAGACAGACAAGGGTCCTGTATTTTTGCAAATATCATATTAACTGTTAACTTGAAAGTAAATATAAAAGGTAGATCATTTATGTTTGTATAAGGTTTCCAGTACACCTTGCTTAACTCTCAACCATGATGTAGTTTCATCATGATTTTTGAACAAATCTTCAAGATTAAAAATGGACTAAGATTTTGTACCTTGCAATGCTTTCAATGACTTTATTTGGACATATCCTGGCTTCTACGACGAACCAGTGTTTGCAGGAAAAAAAAAACTAGGGTGATCTCAAGGACATCGTCATACCAAAATTACTTCTGAAGACCATATTAAGCTGCCTCTTCTATCAATACAGAAATATTGTCAACCTCTTGGCATATGTTCTCAATAAAAGGATGGGAGTTATCATTTGATGAGAAAGAAACAACCTCCCCTTTCAGCTCAACCCAACTACACCCAGTTTCCTTCTTCAATCCCCGTTCTTTCATGAGCCCTCTAACACTAGCAGCATAGCTCCACATCTCTTTGGCAGCATATATATTTGATAAGAGTGTATACATTCCTCCATCAGAAGGTCTAGACTGAAGAACATTTTGTGCTATGAGTTCTCCGAGCTGGACATCCCCATGAGAATTACATGCACTAAACAGTGTCTCCCACGCATTTAATTGAAGGTCAGAAGGGATTTTTCTGGTAAAATCATGAGCCTGATGTATAAAACCTGACCTTCCTAAGAGATCAACCATGCAAGAATAGTGATCAGATCTTGGGATCAATTTCCAATCTCTCTGCATACTTCTAAAATAGTGGCAACCTTCATATAGATAGCCTTTGTGTGCACAAGCAGATAACACACTTAGAAAGGTAGCATGGTTTGGACTGAATCCATCTTTAATCATCTTGTCAAATAGTTCCAAAGCATTGGCAGCCAGACCATGATAAGCATATGTCGCAATCATGGCATTCCATGTTACTGTGTCTCGCTGCAAAATCTGCTGGAAAACTTGGGAAGCATCACTAATAACCCCACATTTGGAATACATAGATATCAGTGAGCTCATCACCAAAGCATCATGCTCAAAACCAGTTTTGATTGTGGAAACATGGAGCATTCGTCCACAACCAAGGGCAACAAGTGAGGCACATATAGAAATAACAACACTCCAAGTAGCCTGATCCGGTCTGTATCCTTCTCGGGTCATTTTCGACATCAAACTTAATGCTTCTTCGTCTTTGTACCCAGAAATCAATGTGTTCCATGAGGTCTCATCTTTCTCTGGCATTCTCCTAAACCAGTTATTTGCACTATCGATGTCGCCTCCTTGGACATAACCTTGCAAGATTGTGTTCCATGATATTAGATCCCTACTTGGCATGTCAACAAACAATTTCAATGCATCATCTAACCTTTCACTCTGCACGAAACCACTCATCATCGTATTCCAAGCAAGGACATCACGGTCAGGCATGTCCTGGAACACCTTCCATGCACCATCGACATCTCCATTCTGCAAATACCCACGTACAATGGTTGTCCAAGAGACAGTGTCCTTTTCTGCCATCTCATCAAATAAACTCCGTGCAGCCTCCATCATCCCAGCCCGCGCATAAACTGTGATCATGACATTCCAAGAAACAAGGTCCCGTTTCTGCATCTGACCAAACAGCTCCTCTGCATCTTTCAGGTAACCATGTTCGGCATAGCCTGAGAGCAATGCATTACACACTGAAGTAGATGGTGAAGGCGCAAGACCAAAGAGCTCCCTTGCTTCATGGACACGCTTCCTCTTCATATACCCAGAGATCATGGTCAGCCACGACACGTTGTCTCTTGATGGCATCATGTCGAACAACTCCCGCGCCCTGTCAACCATCCCATTCCGCGTGTAACACGACATCATCGCGTTCCAAGAAACCACGTTCCGGTCAGGCATCCGGTCGAACAGCTTCCTGGCTTCAGCGACCCTCCCATACCGCGCGTAACCAGTCAGCATTGCGGCCCATGAGACAGAATTCCTGAATGGCATTGCGTCGAACATCTCACGCGCGTCCGCCAGCATCCGGTTCTTGATGAGGCCGGAGACCATACAGTTCCAAGTGAATACGTTCCGTTCGGGCATTTCGTCAAACAGGCGGCGCGCCTCGCCTACCCTGCCGGCGCGGAAGTGCTCGTTGATGGCGGAGTTCCATCCGAAGATGTCGCCGGTACGATGAGGCCGCGGCGGAGGCGGAGGCGTGCCGGTGTAGAGATGGTGGAGAAAAACTGAAGCGCGACGGGGCCGGCAGCGTAGATGCGGAAGGCTCTGGAAGCTTCTTAGCATGTTCAGAAGCATCCGCGAGGAGAAAGAAGAGCGCAGCGCAGGTGCAGCATCCGAGTTGCGGGTTTCCACAGCTGACCAAGCTCTCTCTTCCAATACGGCGGAAGCCATGTGATGAAAAATCAATGGCCAAGATCGTGTGACCACGTGGCAAATGGATCCATTCCAGTAGAGGGGTCGAACTGCCGTGGAAGTCCACTTCCACTTCCACTCCACACAGCCGCTGTGGTGCCTCTCGCTCGCCATCGCAGATCGGCGCTGGCGGGTGGCAGCGAGCCATGAGCGTGAAGCACCCCCACCCGTCGCCGCCAGATGAGGAGGCGTCCCTCTCGCCTCCTGTGCCGCCGCACCGGCGCCCGCTCGGCTTCGCCTCGGCCACCGCCCCTTCTGCTGGATCGACTCCACCGCGGCGGCGCGGGGAGCGAGAGCGCGAGCGAGAGAAGGAGCGGACGAAGCTTCGGGAGCGGCACCGGCGTGCCATCACCAGTCGCATGCTCGCTGGGCTGCGGCAGCACGGCAACTTCCCGCTCCCCGCCCGCGCCGACATGAACGACGTCCTCGCGGCCCTCGCCCGTGCCGCCGGCTGGACCGTACAACCCGACGGCACCACCTTCCGCGCATCGCCCCAAGTACTACCTGCTCCCCCTCCGCAGTTGGTCCGTGCACCTCTCCGAACTCTTCTGCTTTGCCTCTGCCCTCAGATGCTTGCGACTTTGCTTCTTACTACTAGGCACTGGCCCGCATTGCAGACTCCACGTGTTAATTCTAGAATTATGCTAGTTCTCTGCTAAGTAAATGCATATATGGTTAATGAGCCTTGTTCTATGGCAGCAGGGAACGTTTTATCCCACTCCTGCGGAAACCCCAACTTTGACCAACACTCTGAACAGCTACGCCATCGGAACACCATTAGATTCTCAAGCTTCTGTCCTACACACAGACGATAGTCTGTCTCCATCATCATTGGACTCAGTTGGAGTGGCAGAACAAAGCATAAAAAGTGATAACTATGGGAATTCAAGTTCGGTCAACACTCTGAATTGTATGGACAATGATCAGGTGAGCTGCTTCGTCAATGGAGTAAATAATCAAATCTATATTGCATTATGTCAATATATAACCAAAAAACACTAGTGGTTCTGACATAAAACGATAAAATGATCTTTCACCTCAGGGCATATTGTGTTTTATAATAACTTGAGGTCTGTGCATTCTTTTCATTTTGAAACCATTTTTTTTTATCTTCATCAATGTTCACCGCACTGGCGAAGCTACATCATGCATGGTGGGTGCAAATGCACCCACAAAATTTCAAAAATTGCTAACAATTGTCAAATTTTCACCATATATGCACCCTCTAAATCAAAACTTATGCATCCACAAATAACAAAATCAGATATTTTCTATATATGTTATGAAGTTGTGCACCCCTATCATATTTGCTCTAGCTTCGCCACTGGTTCACCGTGTTGTAGTTCCAGCTTGCAATACTGACCTACTCGAAGCATACAATGTCTCTTTGTACTGTCTAATCGTGTTAGAGACTATATTGTTATTTTTGTTAATTGTTATTGTCAGATCCACAAATTTTGAACATCTGCAGTTCAGTTTTTTCTTTTGTTTTTGATTTTCTTGAGTGATAACCCAGTGTTCCTTTGTTGATGAGCTTGTAGCAGCTAATGAGATCATCAGCAGTGTTGGTGGGAGATTACACCAGAACTCCATATATACCAGTCTATGCTTCTCTTCGAGTGAGTTACAGCAAAACTTATTTTTTATGTAATGCCTGATATGAAAATATAGCTGGTAACGCTTCATTTTTTTTTTTGACCTATGCTTTCCTATCCATATATATAATTGATGACTGATTGTGCATTACATGGCCAGAGACTAGAGCTGTGAAATCTTTTCTTTCTGTAAGATAAGTAGCTTGAATTTCCAATATAGAAATAAATTTCATAAACGATATTTTGAGCTGTATTGCGGGTATCACATGAGTTCATTAGAACAGTGAAGGTCAATGTTACTCTTTTCTGTCAGACGCTTGTTCCACTTGTGTGACGGTGGCCATCTGCCATACCATACTTGAGCGGTGTTTCTGTTTGCTGCAGATGGACATTATCAACAGTCACTGCCAATTGGTTGACCCAGAGTCTATACGCGCTGAATTGCAGCATATGAAGTCTTTGAATGTGGATGGGGTTGTTATTGATTGCTGGTGGGGGATTGTGGAAGCCTGGATTCCTCGCAAGTACGAATGGTCTGGCTACAGAGACCTTTTTGGTATAGTCAAAGAGTTCAAGCTTAAAGTTCAGGTTAGGAATACCTTTCTTAATTTACAGAGCTTTGTTATTACTGGTTTTGAAGTTTACTCAGATACATCAAGCACACGAGTTTCTGAACAGAAAGCATGCATATACTGTCAAACATTAGACTAAAGCCTGTGTTTGCTGTCCTAGTTTCTATAAATGAATGAATTGTAAACAACCTATGGGAATAGAAGATGAGTTGTGGACCTCAAAAGTCAAGAACACAATTAGACCTTCTGACTTTGCATGAGGTGTTTCCAAATTAAACCATTGCATGAGGTGCTTTCAAATTAAACCATCATGCCATGCTGCAGACCATGACATTTTGTTAGGCAAACTTTCATTTTTTTTCATCAGATGACTTACATAAACTAATGAGTATTAATCAAAAATGCTGTTAAGGTTGTATTGTCATTTCATGGGTCTGGGGAGACTGGCTCTGGTGATGTGTTAATCTCTCTTCCAAAATGGATCATGGAAATTGCACAAGAGAACCCAGATATATTTTTCACAGATCGTGAAGGTAGGAGAAATACAGAATGTCTTTCCTGGGGAGTCGACAAAGAACGAGTCCTGCGAGGGAGAACTGGCATTGAGGTATCTGGTCGTTTTTGGTAATCCTTCTTCCCTCTTATTCGTATTATTTGGCTCCTGTCTATTTCGTCACCTGGGAACATCCATTTGCCTTACATAGATTTGAACAATTTATAGCTGTAATTTTTTAAGAGCATTAATTTTTTGTCTTTGTTATATGTTCCATTAGGCTTTCACTATATCTTCTGTTCTTCCTTCTTGTTTATATTGTAAAATAATTTGAGAAACCAGTATACCGAGGCTTAATTAGATTATCTGCAGGTCTATTTTGATTTCATGAGGAGCTTCCATATGGAGTTCAGAAACCTATCTGAAGAAGGCCTTATTTCTGCTATCGAAATTGGAATGGGTGCTTCCGGGGAGCTTAGATATCCTTCATGCCCACAGAAATTGGGCTGGAGATATCCTGGTATTGGTGAATTTCAGGTATTAACTTGTACCTGAATTCCATGTATAAATCAACCTAATTGAACTTATGAAGTACAAATATTTGCTAGGTTTGCTAGTGTATAGACTGTTTCATTCTGTCTTGATTAAAGTGTATGAGCATTCAGTATGTCTCCTGACTGTTAGATACCTGTGACTTATTTCACCTGTGAGCATGTGATATCTGGGTGTGCCAGAGTTGCTGTGGCTTTAGCTTTAATGACTTTTGACTTATGGCTTTATGATAGAAAAGCATACACCCAGTACGTTTAAATCATACTAAAAAAACATATTTCACGCTCGAAATAAGTAAGCATGTAAAAGCCACTCAGTATGTTTACCTTATTTAGTAATTGGATTGAAGCTATGGCTTGCATTAACTTATGGATTGTTACTCAAATCAGAACTGGTTTGTGACTGGCTGTGTCCTGCATGCAACTTTTATCATTTTATGTAACATGCATTGGTTGCATTTCTTTTGTTGATTCGCATGGTTGACAGTGTTATGACAGGTACATGCAAAAGAATCTACGACAAGCAGCATTGTCGAGGGGCCATTTATTTTGGGCGCGTGGACCTGATAATGCTGGCTATTATAATTCAAGACCACATGAAACTGGCTTCTTTTGTGATGGAGGTGATTATGACAGCTACTACGGACGCTTTTTTCTTAGCTGGTATTCTGGAGTCCTCATAGATCATGTGGATCAGGTGCTCTCGCTTGCTACTCTCGCATTTGATGGGGCAAAAATAATTGTGAAGGTGTGTGATGCAAGTAAATAAATTAATTGTATGGACTCTGGAAAACATTCATCTCTTGTTAATTTATCAAGAAATCTTTAACATATGCCCCATGTGAGCTCATATTAATGGACCATAAACTTTTAACTCCCTGATATCACAGCATAAGCTTTCAAAAATTCAGTATACAGTGCTAGTGAGTCCACTACAGTTTTCCCACATGTTTATGCTGCAACTTTGCTTGCTTCTTTGGTTGAGGTATAATGAGGTGGATTTTTTTTCCCCATCAGATTCCCTCTATCTGTTGGTGGTATAAAACTGCAAGCCATTCTGCAGAGCTTACAGCGGGATTCTACAATCCTACAAACAGAGATGGATACTCTCCAGTTTTCAGAATCCTCAAGAAGCATTCTGTACTTCTTAAGGTGGCTTGTTATGGACCAGACTTTACAGTGCAAGAGAACAATGAAGCATTCGCGGATCCAGAAGGTTTAACCTGGCAGGTGAGGTTTCTAAAATTCTTTCTAGACATGTTTGAATGTTTTATATGCTTGCTTTGGCTTATTTGGATACAAATACCGCACAGGTGATGAATGCAGCATGGGACCATGGGCTGTCTCTGAGTGTAGAGAGTGTTCTACCGTGTCTTGATGGCGAGTTGTACTCTCGGATACTTGATACAGCAAAGCCTAGGAATGATCCTGATCGTCATCACGCCTCGTTCTTTGCATACCGCCAGCAACCTCCATTCATTTTGCAGCGAGATGTTTGCTTTTCAGAGCTTAGTAACTTTATCAAGTGTGTGCACGGTTAGTATCAAACTCTTCCCTTTTCTTTTTTTTTTTTTGAATTCGTGACACTGCATAAATGGTTACTCCCTGTAAGAGACTTGGGAGTTATTCAAGTAGTAATAGTTTTGGCTAAAAGCTATACAGGATTAACTGTGTGGATGCTTTTGTGAACAGGGGAGTCTCCCCAGAATGGAGAAGGTTGAATTTTCTTGGAAATGCTTTCCCAATAGCCAAAAAGAAAAAAAAAAACAGCTTGGTTTTGGATTCAGCCATGTTGAAGCAAATGAATCTTCTGCCCCTTTTTGTTTGATTAATTGCTAGTTGTCGTTGAGTAGATGCCAAACACAGTGGTGGTGAACCTAGACGGTATTGATCCATGGAGAATTTAAGCCCTGAGCACAGCAAATCTCCATGGGCTGTGCCTAGGCACCCCTGGGCAGCCCCTGCTTTAATGGTTATTTGCTGTAGATGGTGTGCTGCATTTTGTAACAGATCTGATTGTATAAACAAACAACTGGTTAAAAAAAAGGCTATTTACATCCATACCATCAAAAAAGAGTTTTCATCTATACCATCAAGCTACGTAATTAAGTCTGATCCATCATGTCATCGACGTAAGGTCATGGTATAGATAAAAATTCATCTAAAATGATGGTATAGATAAAATTATTTTATAAAAGAATCATGAAACTGAATCATTTGGCCGCAATTTGCAGTTTGGTGTTGAACGCTGGGACATTTTATTGTTGTCACTAACAAAAAAAAACCCCCACGCCACAGGTGCCAGTTTTATGAACTCGCCTACCCACCAATGAAAACATATTTCTTCAAAAGAAAAAAAAAAACCAATGAAAACGTGAACCAGACCTTGAATATGACAATTGTTTGCCACTTCCGAACAGCTAGTCCGCCAGACTGCCGGAGCCTGAAAGTAAACTGGTGACAGTGGTGATTGGTACCCAGGGAACCAGATTGTTTCATTGTGAATTTGAAATAAGATATCAAAAGCTCAGCAACATATTCATGTAGTACAACCAACCGTTGATCACAGTTTTCTCTGTAACCTGTCGTTTCTTCCCAGGTGCCCAGGTCACAGTGAAAGGAAATGCAAGTCCAAGAGAATACCAAAAAAAAAAAAAAAGAGGAAGCACACAAAGTTCAAGCCTAATAGAATCTCAACAACCTACAGAACTATAATACAACGCCTGCGCGGGATGAACAGAAGGCAAGTGCATGCTACAGTCTCCAGCAGAGCAACGCAAACGGGAGAGAGACGCCATGGCATCTCTGAAGATAATTTCCTGGAGAATCTCCAGCTCAGGGCGATGAATGGAGCGTGACGGCATGGGAGGGGACCATGGCTGATGAGCACGAGCAGCAGCAGGAGGAGCTCAGGCTCTTCATGTGCTGGAGGCCAAAGACACCAGCTAAATCAACTGACCACGAGAGCCCACCATGTTTGCTGTACCGCAGATTAATCAAGTACCAAGTCCTTGTCAAGTTGTCACGCATTCATTCCCCCCAGCTGGTCTCTGGTTTTTTACTCCTGTGCCCAGGATGATACCAATTCAACAGTGGCTCAACAGGCCGCCAGATCCAAAGTCCCACTGACCCTTGATAAAAAGGATACAAACAACAACACATTTAGAGCCATACATTGACAAGAAGAAACAAGCATGAAATAGATATAAGGCATAAGTAACGCTATACATGGAAACAGGATGCATGATGTCAATTTCGTTCTTCTTAATCGTCTACTATGCCAGACTTTCTCTACAAGAAAACCAATACCCACTTGAGCACTACAACTTATAGTATGCTCAAAATCACATTAAGGTGATATTTGGAAATATAGCATATTATACGCATAAAATCCTTTGAGTGGAAAAGTCAAAAACACGAAAACAACACTTCATTAGTTTTGTCGTACTGATCCGACAACTCGAATCTCAATCATAAGAGTCTTAGCTTAAACCTTAAGCATGCTACTTGGTTCAAGAAATCCCAATTAGGTGGGTCACCTCAGCTTTTTCAACCAAGCGGCTACCACTACCACTACTCCTCTATGTATTAAAAAATCACTCCTAATATCTATTTCAGAATTCAAATCTTCAGGGGAGGAATTAAAAAAAATTGCATGCCAAATCCGGTCAGCTCTAGGGAAACTGGATGGTTTTGCCAGCAAGAAAAAACAGAATGGTTGATGTAAACCATAGCTGTCAAAGTAAGTGACAGAACATACAAGATGCACATGCATTCAAAATTCCAAAATGACTATAGGCTAGAGGTTCATGCAAGCAAGACTCCACTAAACATCCATCACATACGAAGCCGTAGATATAGGGAAAGTTGGTTGAAACCGGTGTAATAATGTATTGGAAAAGGTTCATCTAGCGAGCTACCTACGCAAGTAGACCAATCAATGGCCCTGCAGTTCAACAAAATCTAGGTCCTTATATTCATCAGTAATTTAGTCTAGATATACTATTTGAGGCAAAGCAGATTACAGTAACATTTATAAAAAAGGATGCCATGAATATGCGTGACAATCTATCTAAGGTAAATCTTTGAATTGAGTTAAGCATAATAGAAAAAGATTTGTGCATTCATTCTGCTGTCAGATATGGCGCCAAAAACCCATGACCCAGCTTACCTAATAATCGACTCCTGTGACAGAATGGTTGATGTAAACCATAGCTGTCAGATATGGCGCCAAAAAGATTATAGTAGGGGTGGCAAATTAATTTCAAGCCTTCCTAGGCTCAAGTTATTTGGTGTAAGATCTGGAACTGGCTGTAGGTACACGTTTTGTCTGAAGAGTGAGCAGAGTCAAATTTTATTTTTGTATATTATATTATAAACTTGCCTAATTAAACTAGCTATGCCAAAACTAGCTATGCCAATGAAAGTTAGAGTTATGTAAATGTTCCCAAAGAGGAAGACTAAACCAGTTTGATACTGATACATACTAAGGCTTTCTCTTTTTTTTTTTTTTTTTTTGAACTGGAACAGCGAGGGCGGCAACTAACAAAGGATGTAGGTTTCAGAATCAACTGACCAAACCACAAAAACAATGCTAGGACGCTTTCGGATTTTCCAGAATTAGCATGTCACAAAGACCAGTCTACATGCTACAGATTACAGCAAATGTGCTAAATAAAGCATACATATACAAGCATGCAACACGCCTGCCTCACCATAGTTTCTGCCATACATAGCTTATGTGATCCACTCCTAGTATAGTATAGCAGCAACAAGTAGATCAATCAATCTTCTTGCAGTTCAATCAATCCGAGTCCATAGAAATGGTATACCAGTGATACAAAAAAATCACTTCATGACCAACCAATTCTGTCTGTTCCACAGCATCCCAACATAGCCTCCCTTGGAAGTTGCCTTGGCCTAGTAGCATGTAATATCGCTAGATTAGGATATCGTACATCCATGCCATCAGAGCATGCTACCGAAATTATGTAGCAGATCCAAATCTAAGTTGCTAAACTGACGCAGAGATCCGCACGCAGAGCTTTCTCAACTAACAGAGCAATACAAAATCGCCGCAACAAAAACAAAATTAAACCACCAGAGCATCCCCATCCCGATCGATCAGAGAGAAACACGAGTAACAGCACAGTACGAGACTAAAAAGTGATTTGGTTGCAAGAGGCGGCGTCTGTGCGGCGACAGGCGGGTATCGCTGCGTCGGCTCCGATTCACTTGGTGCAAGGCGGGATCCGTCCCGGCAGCGCGGGCAAAAGCGGGTCCCGATCTGCACCAAGCGAGCCCGAGGCGGCGCGGCGGCGGAGGGTCTTCCCGGATTGCTCGGTGGAGAGGGAGGAAGCGTGGCAGCCACGGCTACTGCCGGGGTGGGTGGTGGTGGAGAGAGAGCACGAGGCTGCATTTTATAGTCGGAGAGCGGGGCATTCGCGTCGACCGAGCATATTAGGGCGGGGAGATGGGCCCACGCGCGCAGCGACAGGAATATTTACTTCTTTTTTAGAAAAAAAAACAGTGTTCTAATATGGATTTCATTTTATTTGTTTTTAGAAAAAAAAATAAAAATACATATATTAGTTTACATTAATTATGACATCCCCAGGATTAATATGGAATCTCTTTGGCACATGTCCTTAGTGACAAAACCAAAAATACCCTACTAAAATCATAGTCCATCGACAGAACAGAGGTTTCGCTGTTGATTTTTAAATTCAACTTTGACTATTCGACTTATTAAAAAAATTTGATAAATTTTATATATTTTGATATAATTTTATTTATCATTAGAGTTATTTGAATAACAACTTAAAATTTTACAAATGCAAACAATTTTTTTAATAAAACAAATAGTCAAAGTTGAATTTAAAAGTCAATTAAAAAATTTAAATGGAGGGAGGACACCTTTAAGCATGATTTGCTCCCTCCGTTTTTTAAAATATTGTCTCTATTAACTTTTAATATAACATACATATTATTTTTAAAAAAATCAAATTATAAATTATAAGTTGTGATTGAAATAAAATCAATGTTAAAACAAACTATAATGCAAATTTATTATACCAATTATATTTTTATAAATCAAATAGTCACAAAATAATTTTATAATCAATGCAACAATAATTCGCGATTATGTAGGTTTTTCTGAAAATGAATTTTGTGCGATGGCAGTGAGGAGATCGAATCTTTGGTCACATGGATGCACATGAACTCTTTGTGGGCAACAGAATCACACGATGGCCCAAGAATAAAGCTGACCCAAATGAATGCGATGCTTTTCTGCAATCTGTGGACTCATCTGGACTGGACGGTCCTCACAGGAACGCCAAGGAAAAGAAATGGGTTCAACTGAATGGCTTGGACTAGGGCTGGATGCCGAGCTGGCTCGGCTCAGCTTGCTTTGGCTCGAGCGAGCTCGAGAACAACACGAGCTGGCTTGGCTTAGCTTATAAAAATAATGAGCTAAAATATCAGTTTAGTTTGGTTTGATATGAGCTCGAATTTAGCTCACAAGCTCATAATATAAAACAAAATTAGAAAACATATCAAATATTCATAAAAATATTTTATGTTGTAACTATGTTTAACACCATGATATTTATATCATTCAAATGATATCTAATAAATAATTTAAAAAATGCTAAAATGATTATTAAGTTGTAGTAAGTTTTAACTCTCAAAATATTCTGGAAATAGCATATGCTTAACATCTAGTGTACTTTATTAGTTGCTTGCCACCACAGATTATAGTAATAACACGAACTCGGCATATTCTTGATAGCATTTTTGCTGAAAAGGAAATCAAAAATATATAAAATACACATTCACACAATTCTTAAACCTTGTAGAGTGCGTTTGGAAGTGCAAAAAAACCTTGTGGAGCTTACTCAAAATAGAATATGTGTTACTTGATTTTATTAGGAGATAAGCAGGCAAACAGATTCCTTTCCTTCTAATGTTGATTTCTATATAAATTTTATAAAAATATGATTTGAGAATTATTGGGTCTTAAACTTGTGGAGGGCTCTCAAGCTGCTTGCGAGCCAACTCGGCTTGGCTTGTAAATAAAGTGAGCTAAAATATGAGTTTAGCTTATTTAAAAATTTAATGAGTCGAACCGAGCCGAGCCAAAAGCAAGCTGAGCTGACTTGCGGGCATTAGGCTTAACGTCTAGGCCTAGCTTGGACGCATCCTATAAAAAAAATTCCTGCAAACGTGTAAAAGCCTGGCAAGGGCCCCGGATTGATTTGATTCTGACCCTGCTACAGAGGGGGGAGAAACTAGGTTGGGCCGATATCACGGAAGCCTATACTGGGCCCATAATGGAAGCCTATATTGGGCTCAGCTTAGCCCCCTGTAGGTAATTCTCCCTGTTCTTAAGTTAAAATTTTCCAATTATTAGAAAATTAAAATTTTCTACGGAGTAACATTTATTAAAAGACAAAGTCAACATAACCAAGAAATCGAAACTCTTATGCAACAATCAGATGAGAATCTCAAAGAGCAGTTATAAAATTGAATTAGAATCAGCTTCATAGAACACTGATGATCGGGACACTGCTTACAAGTTACAACTGGCTTGAAGCATCCACCAGTCATTCGGAAGGACCGGTTGTAAGCAGTCTATGATTGATTTCTACATGTGACATTCAGATGTCTCTCAATCCTACTAATCGTCTAATGGAAACCGAGTCAATGGCGTCACAACTCACAAGACGCTGCGCTCGACAATCCTGCTGCTGCTAGTGCTAGAACTGCGCTACGATGATGTTCTGGCCGTGGCGGCGATTGCGCGGGCGGCGGCGAGCTCCCGGGCGAGCTCGTCGACGCGGCCCTGGTACGCGCGCGCGAGCTCGACGGCCTCCACCTCGGCCTC
>BCLG01000569.1:122386-132872 GCA_001602295.1 Zoysia matrella | reverse complement strand
GGAGCTCGGCCTCCTCCGCGCCCACGTCGACGCCCCGCTTCTTCGCCGGGGTCGCGAAGCCCAGGGATACGGCCGGCGCCATTGAATCGATCTCACGAGCGAGACGGAAGGACCGACGAGTTCGAGCTTCTCTTCACCGCAGCGGGCTGCGTCGCTGGTTCGTTTGGTCGCTGTGCTGTGTGCCCCTGGCGTGGAGAGAAGGGGCCGTTTTATCGGCGCGGGTGAGGGGCGGGAAGGCGTCCAGGTTCAACGAACCGGGAGCGTGAGGACGGGAGCGGTGACGCCGCCCGTTTCGTGTCGTCTCGTCTGCTGCTGGCGACTTGCCAATTGCCATGGATGGATGTGAATGTGACGCCATGGATTGAGCGCGCTGCTCGGCAAATTGTGGTGCACAAACCGATGATATGAGACTGGTCCATCTGAATGTGATGGCCAATCAAATACTACTAGTAGTATTCGCAAGTAACGCATGATCAAGTAGGTGGACACAAATTTGTGGAGGTGCGACTTTCTTTTGAAGTCGAGATTTAATCTGAGCCATTCACCTCACAATCCAACGGCTACGATCGCATGTTGCTCACCGAGTCCCTTGCTCATATTTCGCAGTTGGATACTCTCAGATGGTGTCGAAGCTGTAGTTGTCAGTAGCAATGGTTTTTGTACGCCTTCAAGAGCCACCATGAGAGCCCGGTTCGGCGGACAAAGCTACAAACAGGTACATTTTGCAAGCCCAGGGGAGATATGTTAATCAGCTGAGGGATTATGGGTTTTGTACACAAAATTATCAAAATAAAATGGCTTTGAATTAGCTGCTGCTTGCATCATTTCCAAACTTGCAAAATTGTAATGGCATATACAGTATCTCTGAAATTTGTCCGCATAGAGTCAACAAGACTCATCGAAAAGAAAGAGCACAGGAAAGAAAAGTTCATAGGCAATATCCCCAATCATTCCTCACTGCCCATTCAGCAAGCAACTACAGAACGCATTCAGCAAGCAACCAACCATATGGTGATATGAACAGGGGGGAAGGGAAACGACCGTTTCTCTTCAAGGAGGAAAAAACAGACCATTTAGCTGCGAAATACTATCATGACAAACTGAGATTCACTTTTCAGGTTGCAATGACTAAGAGCAGACGTACCATTAGCAGATTAAACCCACATCAATGTGCATGAAACTTGCAAGTGCTCATGAAGAATCACACGAGCAAATGCAACATAACACTGAGAATCTCTTTACATGCGACATAGGCCCTGGCCCTCCAACGTGAATACCGAACAAAGTCTGGAGTTTTGATGCCAACACATGACTTAATGCTTAACTACCTACCAGAACTTAACACAGGTCACACAAGATGACATCCAACATAGTAAGCCTTAGTCAAAAGCACAATATCGTTGGCTCTGTTGATTGCTTTACTCATTTCTTGATGAAGTGAGGGCTGATCAGCTTGGAGATCTCCAGCATTCCAACCTTGTCCCTGTTGCCAAGTATGGTTTTGAGCCTCTCATCACAAATGATCTCTCTTTTATCTGCTGGGTTCTGCAAGTCACAGAGAACATTCTTCTCAATACAAATTACAAACTGTATGATGCAAGCATCTAAGCACTGCTGTACTGACATAAACAGAGCACATAGACTAAGCAGTGTTCTGAAAAGTAAGGAAGCAGCCATGAGACTCAAGGGAGAATACTCTATGATGTGACTACCATTGCAAGTGCAGAATGAATAGAACATATTGCAGAAAAAATTGATTGATACATAGTAATAGCATTGAAAAAACATACTGCACTCAAGTGCCTCAGTTCTAATTTAAAAAGGGCAAAACACAAGAGTTGTAGAAAATACCTCGCTGTTCAGCCTTTCATCTTTAAGGTATAATCCAACTAACCGGAAATGGAATCGAACAGAAAAATTCAAATAGCAATGTGCAATTATTATTATTATTATTATTTTCTAAAGCACAGATACGAACACCTATGTCATAAGCAAATTGAGCGATAAAATTTAAGTTCAAAGTTAAAATAAAGACTCTACTACAAAATTGAAAATGATTCTGTGCACTGGAGGCTTCTTCCTAGCCTGACTACACCCAATTAGTTCACCGCAAACTCGAATCAGAAATTTACTCTTAAGTAAAGAAAATCGATACCATGGTGAAAGGGACGACCTCAACCTTTTTGCTCTTAGATCCAAAGCCCTCAAACTGACATACTAGCTCCG
This sequence comes from Zoysia matrella, assembly GCA_001602295.1. NCBI lineage: Eukaryota > Viridiplantae > Streptophyta > Magnoliopsida > Poales > Poaceae > Zoysia > Zoysia matrella. The sequence goes on along the minus strand of BCLG01000569.1, from coordinate 130,646 downwards.
ATTGACTTCATTTTCTAACCGGACCAATCGAATGCATAAACACGGGATTTCATCGCCCCCAATCCAATCAATACTAAACAGCAACAGCTAGTACGAGTACAATACAAGGCGAGATCACAAAACAAGGGAGCAAATCTATCCAATCGAAGGCACTTCTCTAGTTCTACTTGAGGAAGACCATTCGTGGCAACCGACTACTGGTCATTCGTTGCTAAAGTAGGAGAGACTGACAAGGGGAAAGGTTGTGACAGCGACACAATACCTGGAGGCCCTTGGCCTTGATGTGTGCCCAGATGAGCTTGATGGCGCCGGAGCGGGAGACCTGGTCCGCGCCAGCGAACCGGCGGAGCGCGTCGGAGACCGGCACCGGCTTCGAGATCCCGCTGTTCACCTTCCGCTTTGTCCCATCCGCCTTGGTCGCCTGCGCCCCCGCGGCAGCTGCCACGGGCTTCTTTGGCCCCGTCGAAGCCGGGGACATGAGGAAACGGCACCCGCGGAAAACCCTAGCCACCGCCGCCATCGCCGCAGGAGCTTCTCAAACAGCCTTTCTCTCTCTCCGCGCTCGCTTCGAGGATTGGTCGGGAGGGAAGGGAAGGCAACAGGGTTTTTTGAAGAACGGACGATTTTGTCTTGGGTTTGGGAACCGGGAGGACTGGGCGGCCAAGCGCTTTTGCACCTAATCACATTGGTAAAAAATTGGAACTGGCGTTGTAGTAAAACCAATTAACAGTTTAGTTTTTTCGGTTAACTGATCAATTTTTACCACCGTGTCAAACCAATCATCCACTGATTTCTAAATATTTTTTTTGCAACTTTGATTTCTAAAACCTTGATCACATACTGTACTTGAATTTAGGTGTGTTCAATAGTCAGTTTCGTGGCTGCCTGTTTACTGTTTTCAACAAGTGCTGCAGTAAAAATAAATTGTACTTTTGCAGCCGCACAGCCGCATCTCTCTCTTCCGAACACTCCCCTCTCACGTCGAAGAGGACGTCGGCTGTCGGCATTATCACCTCGTCCTCTTCATAATACTCAGAATTCTTAGCACACCAGTGCCCATTATTATCGAGTATCATTTTGTTTTTCAGTACATCGTAAGTAAATGTTCTCCGCTCATCCATGGCAATTGGACAGGATTGAGACACAAATTTGGGTGCTCGAAATGTGAAACTCGATCAGCCATAATTTCGAGTTGACAATGTAGTTTTCCTATTTCCTGCATTTTGAAGATGATAGCCAAGGGTTAAAAAAACCGTGTGTGTTGTTTCTGATTCCGACCTGAGCCGACATTTCCTGTTTCTGTTTCTGTATGGGCCGATCCAGCAGGGGATTGACACCGTGGGCCATGCACCATACAACACAAAGGCCCGCTCAACCCGTCAACCCCCCGGCCTTTCTATCCGTCGGCGATCCCCGAGCGCGACGGGACACGGCGCCCATCTGACGGCCAACATGCTATCTGTGAAATTAATACTCCTATCCCACCACGCCCATCGTTTTCAATTTCCATCCCGTTAGGCTTAGAAAAAAAAAAATCATCCCGTTTCAAACCCCGCGGTTGCCTGTCCTCTTCTTCACCGTCCGCGGAAGCCCACCGCCATTCGAGCGGAAGGATTGACCTCCCCCTCGACGCCCAGGGCTTCATCGCTTGCGCATTCTCTGCCCCGTCACCGCCGCCGCGTCCGCAGCAAGGATCTTCGGCCGCAGGTCACCCCGGAATCCTCGATCCGCTCACGCTTCCGCTTCTGTCTGCGATTTTTTAGGGTTTGATTTGGCCTTTCTAGCCGTGGTCGTGGTTGGGTTTTGCGCGCTATTACCAATTTTTTTTTTTATCTCGCGTTTGAGGAATTGTGGAGGGCTTGCGTATGGCGGCGAGGCGGTGTTCGAAGGCAGGGTGCTCGATGGGATGCCTTATAGGTCGGTTCGGCCCCCGGGGTACCATGTATTCTGTTCTAACGGATTCTGTTGACTACAGTTTTCTTAAGCAGATCAGTCACTTTCTGATGCAACTATAGACGTACTCCTACATACCATAGCAGAACGTACCCAACTGTTGCGAGATTAAGATTACCCTGTTTATGTCTCCCATGTCGAAAACCATTTGGTCTCTTACTACCAATTGTTGTCACGAAATTATGTTTATTGCACCGTTTGAAACCTACAGGCTGCTCGTGCAGCGTTGCTTGGGCTTCTGAGGTCATGAACGCAAGACATAAATTCAGGAGTTCAATTCATGCCCTAATTGCCACAGCCGTGGATGCAAGGCATAAACAAACTCAGTGCTGGGCCCTACTGCAATGATTATTTAATAATGTTACCCCTTAACCACAAAGTTTAATAATGTACTGTTTTTACTTTTCTCACTCAATACTCCTTTCTTGAAATAGCATCGGCGTAGTTGCCATTGTTTTGCTGTGCTCAACAGATTTTACTTACTTCTGCTATGGTTATTTTGCAATTTTGAAAGATTTGATGCTGAATTGCACCAGTCATCTCCCATTGCTGATAACATATGCACTGGTGATACAGTAGATACCATGAACAAAGATATATTTTCGCAGTAAGCAGTTAAGTCAAAGGATCACTTCCAGAATTGTATTGATGTTTCATATTACAAGGCTAAAATTGGATCATACATCTACTTTTCATGTTTCCTACTTGTGACTTTTTTTTAACTGTTGTTTAATGTTTCAGAGCAATGCAGCACGGATACGGATACGTGTATCGATATCCGGTGGATTCGGATACAGAGATACATCATTTTTTAGAAAAATCCGATACGTGGATACCTTTTTTTAAAAAAAAATAGAAAAATCCACAAAATATAGCCTTGCAGTCATAAGTTAAAACAGAGAAGTCCACGAATCAGTCCCAAACGATGCAGATCACATCACAAACAATATATATTGAAGTTCAATGGTGGTTATGTTGCTGAAATCAAACAGGATAAGAAGAATGGGACAGTAAATGTCATCTTAAGGGTTGAATCTTGTTCCTGCTGGGCCAAAACGTATCCACTAGCAGGCCAAACTGGGCCAATAAGTATCGGCCCAAGTATCTAATTTTCTCCTATTTATTTTTATTTCCGATACTTGGTGGGTACGTATCCACCACGTATCCATCATGTATCCGTATCGGATACGTATCCGCGTATCGAATACTCCCCACATTGAAGTATCTGGGTTTCAGAGTTTCATAGTATTGATGTGGATCAAATAGTTATGGAACATAATCAAGCAACGAGCACTCCCAGAGGATCAGCATCTGATAATATGTCAACTCCATCAGGGAACAAGTGTAACTTCAGTAATTTAGATGGGAGCAATTTACCACAAGAAACTCTTGGAACCATGTAGCCATGATTGCAAGGTAGGTAGACCATGTTCCTATTCTAGATCACTATTTTTTCCTGACTGAAAAAATCAGGACACCTATTTTGTGCTTATGAGCTACTTCGGAATGTTACCTCATTAGTACTATGAAACCTGTGCAGCTAGCATTTACAGGAGATGAAAGATGAGCTGATTGCCGTATCCAATGAACTTCTCGACGATGATGGTAAACTCAACCGTCAACATTTTGAAGAGCTTCGTTAGAAGTGGTTTGGTTCCTGATCCCACTGATTCTTATTTGTTACTTTAACCAGCATATACTTTTTATCTGCAGCAATGCTGATAGTTGCCTAGATTGTACTTTGCATGGTGCATTTAAACAAAAAATTTCAGCTTCTTGGGGAGTACATAGCAAACTCAAACCATGATGTGGATAGACAGAGATCCCACTATATGACATCCACAAAAACCTGTGAAAAAAAAGGCGCTCCTAGGCGCTCGCCGCAGCGCGATTAAGCGCTAGGCGACGGCCCTCCGCCTCGCCTTGGGGGGTAGGCGGCCCCTAGGCGCTGGGAGCTCAGGCAGCCCTGAGATCCTCCGTCCTTCACTCCTCACCTCCATCCACTTCTACGGCCTGCTGCTCCTCTTAGCAAGGAAAGAAGAAGGAAGCAATGGCAACGGGCAGATCTGACCAAACACGAAGAAAGAAGCTTTGGCTGCTGCTCACGTAGAACTGATGGGGACTGATGGCGGCGACCCAGAGCTGGATGGAGGGACGCCACGCGACACGTCGTCAGGCTGGAGGGGGCTGCCGCCGCCGCCGTCATGCCGTCCACGCCCCAGATCCAGCCACCCGCCATGGCACCTTCCTGTTGCCGCCCCAGAGAGAGAGAGAGAGAGAGAGAGAGAGAGATTGGTGGTGGCTGCTGGCAGCTGGGTGGGTGGATGGGTTGGAAAGTTAGGGTTAGGGGAGGGTTGATGGGCCAGTAAGTGGTGGATGGGCCAGCACTGACCAGCCCATCTTACATTTCTTTTTTCAATTTCTTTTCTATTTTCAACCTTCTATGTGTTGAATAAAACTATAAAAATGCGCCGCTTATCAAAACACCTAGGCACGCTTAAGCTCTAGGCGGTGGTCTAACGCTCGCTTAGCGCTTAGCGCCTATTTTTTCATGGACAAAAACTACACATAGGGGCTTACCCCCCTATGACCCCTAGAAGCACTTTTGTAATGGATACTGATAGATTCCAATCACAGGTTTATATCATAAATGAAGCTGGGAGCAATGATTTATGCTATTCCTCTGCCCCATATTCCTATATGGATGATCTTAGTGAACCATTAAATTCTATGCGGAGAGATGCCCCTAGGATCATAGACATTAACTACAATGAAGGTTCCAGTGACAAAGTCTGGAATGGGACACATTTTCCATGGACTAAGCAACTTGGGTTATCTTATTTACTCTTCACCATTTTATTTACAGTGTCATTGTTTTATGGTAATAATTAAATTTTCGTGTGTTCAGACCATGAATAAAAAGTGTTTTTATGCCAACCGGTGGAGAGAAAAGTCTGACCTAGGATTTTTACTACATTGTGAACCCTTGAAATGTGAATGGCTGGTTATGCTTTTTATCATATAACTTTGCTGCTGGTTTCCAACTACTGAAAACACCACTAAGATGGGAAAGCTTGATGAATCATCATGTCAGCAAATCAATAGGGCTGTTCAGCAGCAAAATGAAGTGGACGAGGTTAAAGAGGAGTAGCTGTTTTTTTTTTTTTTGGTGGGGTTATATGTTGTCCTTTTGTTGATGGTCTATTTTTTGCTCATTGCAGAACCTTGCATCGGTGCTATACAATGCTCTGCATTCTCTTAGGAAGACAGTTATTGAAATAGTGCGGTGAAGGGTGCCGTGCATACCACATATTTACGTAAGTTTTATTTGATAACCGTGTAAGCGTCCACAGCTCACTGATTCCCATGTTTCCGACTTCTCCATGTTTCAGAAATGAAACTTTGAAGGAAGTCAGCAGCTGGGTATTAAGAACAAAAGAAGAGCTTTTGGAGATTAATGGCATAGGCAAGTAACGATCTCCATTTCACATTCAGTTCCGTTTATGTGATTTCAAAAATTCAGTTGTCACAATTAGAGAGCACGAGCTACATTATCTTTATACATGCTCTTTTTCAGGGAAAAGCTAGTACGGAGACCGTGTGGAGGAAATGCTCAGCAAGAATCAGGGCTAATTTGATACATGCTATTACAATTTTATGAAATTTGAAATATATCATTTGGGTCTACGTGTCATTTATTTGCAGTGTTCTATCTGTCATTGACACATCAATGACATATTTTAAAGTTTGTAAAATTGTAATAGCTGTATTAAATTCGTTCAAAATCCAAACCCAAAGGAAAGGCGGCTCGAGCAACGGTGCAGAGAGCACGGTTCAGTCCAAAAAGGCGCGGCAAAGACCGGCCAGGTGGCATCTGACGCGGCGAGCATGGTCCATGGAGGCTGGTGTGTGGATGCAGATCTGGACGGGTTTGAGGACGAGCTGTGTAGCGTTCCGAAGCCTGTCGCCTCTGGTAGGGTTCTGCCGTAGTGGGCACCTCAATATGGATTAATAGGCCGTAGAGTAGAATGGTTATGTCGGCTATTGGGCCGTAGAACAGTGACGACGATGTGGCTATTGGGCCGTAGAACAGTGACGACGATGTCGGCTATTGGGCCGTCAATAGGCTGGCACGATGTTAGTGAGCTGCTAATGGCTGCTTTCTAACTCGCTTACTAGGCCGTTAATGAGCTTACACCAAGCTAAGTAATGGGCTGTTAACAGGCTGCCTAAGATAATTGTGGATCTCAAATGGGCTGTTGTGAAACATGTTAGTCCTCGTAACGTATTCTGTAAGTAGGCCGTTATTGGTTTCGTTTCGTGGGTGGTTACTGGCCTGCCATGTGCCAATTAGTGGGCCGTTATTGGGCTGTCGAGCGTATTAGTGGGCCGTTAATGGGCTGCTTCGCGTGTTAGTGGGCCGTTAATGGGCTGCCACACGCGTGTTAGTGGCCGCTAATGGGCTGTCTTTCGTTACTGGGCCGTTAATGGGCTTCCTCGCGCTGTTAGTGGGCCCTTAACGGGCTCCCTCGAGCGTGTTAGTGAGCTGTTAATGGGCTGTCTAGAGCGTGTTAGTGGGCCGCTAAAGGGCTGCTTCGAGCGTGTTAGTGGGCCTTTAATGGGCTGCCTCGAGCGTGTTAGTTTGCTGTTAATGGGCTTCACAGTGCCTCTTACTGGGCTGTCTCGCTCGCGTTAGTGGTCCGTTCAGCGGCCGTTGAGCGCATGTTAGCGAGCCGTTGACGGGCTGCCTCGCGCGTGTTAGCGGGCCGATAATGGGCTGCCTCGCGCGTGTTAGCTGGTGGTGTCTCAACGGGCGGTGTGTAATTGTGCTGAATACGACAGTCGTTAATGTACTCTTACTGGGCTGAATTTCCTCTGCGCAACAGTCACCTTTTACGTTAACCTTTGTTTTCATATCGTGGGAGGAGTTGTTACCCTGACATGAGAACCTACAAGTATCTTCCTGCACAGACAATATTCTATAGAGCTCGTGGGCCTCCTCTTTCAGGCGCTAACAGATTGACAGCACAATTTGTTAGGGCAGTAATCCATTCTGTCCACAAAGCTGTTCTATGAAGAATTCAAAAAAAGGAAAAGTAATTATACGAATCAAGTATCTTGTACCGTCACGATTCTAACAACATGCTAGGGTATCACACCACCTAAAAACCAAAATAAAACACTAGTTGAACAAGCACATTGAATAAGTTGTCTCTTAAAACGAATCAACTCTTTGGAGGATTTTTTCAGAGTAGATGATGCTGAATAAAAAGGAATAAAACTAGAACGGACGATGCAAAGAAACACAAAAAGAATATGGATAATTAATATACAAAACGAACATTTAAATACGATCTAAACCTGCAAGAACTCATTGCCTGGGAATCGTAATGCAAGTCATTCAGAAGAAAGCAGAGAAATATACAGAGTGCTGCACTAAATTTGTAAATGATGCAACAGTGCACGCACCATTAGAACCCCTCAAAAAGACCATGGAAAATTGGCTATGGTAGGCATTTCGACTAGGCTGTTCCAAAGCCATTATGGGGACTCTTCCAGGCCGCTCAAAATAAAAAATGACAGGCTGGATTATGATTGAAGTGGGGACAGCTCTATTCGGTGAATATATAACGATATGTAAGATAAAACTATTGTTTACGAATTGATAAAAATCGCAGCCTTCTTATAAGCAACTTGAACAATGATATAGCTAAGATTCAACATATGCACATAACAAAGCTCCTCTTATTCCTGTGACTGTACTGCCCCAGGCCCCCAGCCATTAGTGTGAGCATATATTCATATTGCATGACCGCTCTACCTACAATAACAGAAATCTGCATCGTGACACCATGGTATCCTTACTCCCCTTCTAATTAATCCATGTGAGTTTCATCATGCTAATTTAAGCTTTACAAATGATACTTCCAGACTTCCAGTTTTAAATGCATATGGCTTTTAGGTACTTTGTACAAAACATTTTGTTCACATTAAAAGATCGTCTAAGGTACTCTATATTTACATACAAGATCATGTGCTCAGTATTCTAAAAGGTGGACACTAGTTCATTGAATTACAATTTTCTCAGATGCTCCAATATTTTATTTAGAAATATCTCCAAGAGAGAATAAGGAGTGAGCCTACACTTGGTAACCAATGTACTGCAGAACACAGAAATGGAAAAAGTCATATTGATAACTGCACCAGATATTTTATTTAGAAATGCATATGCTAGAGGAATGCATTACATTATGATACATCATGCACAATATCTTGAGGAAGTCTACACATTAGCATAATGTTGAGA
>BCLG01000569.1:111996-122286 GCA_001602295.1 Zoysia matrella | reverse complement strand
TTTCAAGGTGCCATTTTTTTAAAGCGACAGAGCTTTTCCAAAGTGCCAAGCAACAGATATTTCTAGTTGAAAAGCCACCAATTTGACCACTAAGAAACAACTAAGCATGATTACTTGGATGCTTTTTAAACATGTCCAATATGCAGATTTCGGACCAAAACCCTGTTAATTGTGACGGCCAGTGGAGCATCCAGAAAAAGGGCCCCTCACTAGAAGGCATTCTTATGTCATTTTATCCATATGCAGACAATACACTCATACAAAAAATTATTATAATAAATGCTTATACTGTGTTCAGTGCTATTTGGAAAACTTCATGTAAATTCTATGAACTTAAAATAAGAGCTTAAACTCTTGTTGCACTGAACAGAAAACTTAAAATTGTAGGAATAGCGAAGGATATTGGAAAAAAAATGTTTGTCTCTGTTTCAAAGTACATGTATCGATAAGAAGCAAAACATTGGGCTGCAATATAACCCACCGCCCAATATTTCAAAATAGTTCCCGAGTTCAGCCTACTGATCACTAGCCTAAGAAGGGAAAAACCAATTTGATTTCCCCCAAATTCCTCATATCGACGCACCCTAATCATCCCTTCCTGATGGTGTAGTTACGCTAGGTTTAACAATTTGCAGACTCAATTTGGCCCACCCACAAATTGCTCTGGAACAGATGATCGCACCGAACGTAAATCCTAGGGATTAAACGAGATCAGAAGCTAAAAACCAACGCCATAACCAGCAGGATGTTACCTCTCACCTTGGGCCGCGACGAGGAGGAACCTCCTGGATCGCCAGCAGGACAGAAGCCGCAGACGAGTGGTCCCAAAGCAACCCGCCGCATCGCAACGGCGGTGCGCCCGTGGCAACCAGACTGGCCACTGGATCACCTCCCCGCATCCCTAGATCTCGTTGTCCCCGCCGCGGTCATGGCGAATGCTGACGTAGGCGAGCCACACGCCACATGGTTGAACCGATGGCAGCGGTGTACATAGGCAGCAGATGGTGAAGCCGATCGGCGGCGCCTTATCAGGAAGCACCAAGCTACTAGGGTTTGTAGCGGCCGTTTCGCGGCCAATCCGCGCCGCGCCTTAACCCCTTTGCCCAGCCGCCCAGCCGCATCGCGCCCCAGCACGCTCGCCCAGCCGCCCAACCGCGCTCGCTGCTCTGCACCAGCGCCGCCCTGCGCTAGCGCGCGCCTGCGCCGCCGCTGGGTTAGGGTTAGGGTGAGGAAAGTGTCGGGCGGGGTGGGCCGCGTCTGGCGCCTGGCCCAGTCGAAACGAGTAAAAGAAAGAGAGGGTAATCTTGTCCTTTGACTATTTTTTAAATATTTTATAAAAGATTTTATTCCTTGATATTTAGTTACACTAACAGAGGTCGAAGTAGAGGCAAACAACAGTCTCAGTTTTAAAAAACAGATTCATTCTTGCAAAATTTCGAAAATAAATCCATTGTCGGAATTGACTCTCAAAACAAAGCAACTATGTAATTGCCCTTTAAAACAAAATCTTTTTTTAAGACAGAAATTATACAAAAATTTATAAGAATTAATATAATTTCACGGAAAAAATACATAATTCAGAATTTTTTCCAGCAATCGAGGTCTAAAATAGCAGGTTTTGCCTCTTATTCATTTTTGTATATGTCTCGCTATTTGCCAGATATATGGTAAATTAGTAAAAACAGGGAAATATTAAAATTAATGCAGCGTGCTGATATGAATGGCAAGATGCAACCTTGATTCCTCTCCAAAAAAAAAGGATGCAAACTTGATTTCATTTAACTTCCGAAACCACAAGCGGATGTGGTGACTTGCAGGTTACAGCTGGGTTTGGTTTACAACTACTCAAAAAAATAAAAAAACATCTACACCACTGTTGGAATATGCTTAGCATCTATAGTATAAAGAGAGAAAGGAGGGAAGCGGTTCCTCTACATTGCTTCACCAATTTGATCTGCTGTGCATAAGAAGACTGTTGTCAGGACATGTTTATCTCAACACTGCTGCTCTTGGGGAACCGACATACAGGGCACACATCAGCATTCTTCTCACAATCAAGACACATGCAAAGGTGGCGGCATGGCATCACCAGCACCGACGCCTCCTTTCCCCTACACAACCGGCATGCCCCCAGACCCACGGTGGCGCTCCTGCTTTGGAGGACGCTTGACTGGAAGAAGCCTCCGGGTGTGGCATTGACATTGTGGCTAGAAGCTGTATTAACCTCTTCGCTGTCACCAAAACCTTCTCTGGAGAGCTTGCTACTCTGCGCTACCACTTGCATGAGCCTGCTCTTCAGATTGTTGGCAATAGACTGGTTGTACAGCGCCGTTGACTGCCATGATTGGACTTCCATGGCAACTTTTCTGATCTGCTCATTCAGTTCCTTGCTCCTCCGGTTCATTACCTCCGCCTCGAGTTCCTTCTCCCTCAGCTTCTTTCCTACAGCTCGTTCGAGATTTGCCAGCAACGAAATCAGCTGCCTCTGATTTACCTCCTTCAACTCTTTACCAATTTGTTCCGCCTACATAATAATGCATAAGAGTAATGAAAATAAATTAGTCACAGGGTTACATATATATATAAAAAAATTACCAGAAACCTAAGTGAATAATGATTCAACAGTGACTTATGGACATTAGCCAAGAGAGAGATACTACACAACAGACCTACTATAGCCAGAACATTATATTTAAAAAAACATACTATAAAGTAATGAAAATTGAATATCCTGCATAAAAGAAATTGACAGTAGCAGAAAAATCAAAAGCCTGTAACACGCCCACATTTCACAAATGCCACATGCAACTACAGCAAGATTTTTTGATACCCCAACATTTTCTATATGGTTGCAGTGCAGTGTGTTGTGTTTCCATCATGGACTAAACATGTTAAGAGGAGCATTTCGAAAACAGATTCTATATCAACTTAAATGTCACATCCATAAGCCAACACATCAAACATGACAGCTAAGATTCAGTTGATGAATGATACAGCACAGAATGTTTACCTGAAGCTTTAGATAATAGCTAATCTCTTTGTTTTCTTTGTCTATTTGAGGTATAAGATCATCCATGAAAGACATGGTGGTGGGCAACGAGGACATGCTACCACTACCAGACGTGATTGAAGAATTGTGCTCATCATCCTCATAGGACAGCTTTAGACCAGTTGACACAGCACTTGGATTGCCAGCATGACCTAGCCGACCAGCCTTTTCTGGAAGATAGCTGTCCAAGGACATCTGAAGCTTGAGGTGCTTGTCGTCCCCTCTATCAATGTTTGCATTTCTTGCTTGGTTCATAAAAGAAAGATGGTTGTTTCCAGTGTAATTGTAATAATCAGCAGGACCAAGGGCAGGAACTGCATTGACAGGGGAAAGTAAAATTTCGTTTCCAATATAACCACGTAACAAATCAGGTCTCAATCGCTCCTAATTTGCCTACTACAGTGGTGAATCGTTCGTGCTCAGATGAGATTAACGGCCCGGCAGCATCAAATGCAGAAAGGTGTATTAGTCATACCCGAGGCGTTCCCGAACAGCTGCAGCGGGATAGGCGCGGACCTGGCATGAAGCAGGAACTGGTTGTTGTTCGGATCCTCCGTAGCGCCGGTGGGGAGATAGGGCGCGGCGAACGAAGAAGCCAAGTGAGCACCCAACCGGAACGCGTCCCCGTCCATCCCCACTCCTCTCCTGCTAAAAAAAGACGCAATCGGTAAGGGGGACAATCCACTGTGGTTTCCACCTCAAATCTCCTCCTCCTGTGGAGGAGGAAGAGGAAGAGGAACACGGCAAGCAAGCAACATCGTAAAAATTCAAATTTTTCCCAGGAGTAACGAGGCACCGCGGATTACCTCCACCGCCGAGCCGAAGACCGATCGATCGGGCGCGAATCCAAGCCTTTCGAGAGATGCCGCGCCCTCCCCGATCCGACCGACCGCCCGCGCGTTCCTGTCCCACGAACGCGAGCCCCGCAGAAATGCAGCGATTTGGGGGTGGGCGAGGAGGAGGCTATCCGATTGGGGCCGAGGAGCAGGAACAGATTCGGTTTCCGCCGCCGGGGAGGAAGCGGATTGGGGATTCCGCAGCGGGGAGAGAGAGAGAGGAGAGGGCGTTGGGCATTCCGGCGATTTATTTGTCGATTTGCTGTTTGTCTGGCGTTGCTTAATTTAAAAGCGGCCACACCACCACCACACTCCACAGACGGAAGGGAGAGAGGAACACGTCAGCTGTGACGTCCAACCGTTAATGAGCGGGCCTCGCTAGGCTAGCCCGCCACGGGTCATGCCTGGTCCAGTAGTCGATCCCAACTCGATTGAGCATTGGGCTTCGTTCCTTCAATTCGAATCGCCGCAACTTTCCTTCCCGGTAACCGCTTTGTTAGAGAGCAGGCTTCACATGTGCAGCCCATCCAAGCCCGATGTCAAACCCCAACAAAACAGTGTATGCCGTGGGCCAACAATTAGATGTAACCAACGATTTGGCCACCAAACAAACATAATAACTGAAGAAAAGCGTTCCTCCACTCAGTCAATCCTCGAAATCTGCCGCAGAAAAGTGCTCCATCGGGGAGGGGTAAAAAGTGCAGCCGCATCATCTCGGATTAGCAAGGAAAGTAACTTTGGGGAGGAAAAGACCACGGCAGGAGCAAGGCTGTGACTGTGAGTCTGCTACTGCGATGCGAGCGACATGTGCATCGTGCAGAGGCTGAATTAGCAGAGGCAGCGCAACAAAAGAATGGATACCACGCAGCTGCATTTTAGTACTAGTATGGGACAAGGAGAAGCGGCCATGGCATAGTAGTGGATACAGGGAGCACGCACTTCACCCCACAGTCTTCCACGCACAGAGCATAGATTAGCGGTCGTTCTTTTTGGTCCTCCCGAACGACGCTTCTTTTCTAGGAGTATCTCTGCGTGTCTGAGTCACTCCCTGCCGTCCTCCAACCCCATATCCTGATGGGCGACAGCAGCAGTGGCGGCAGATCTTTGTGATGGATTCGGGCCGTGCCACAATTACAAACTATCAAGCGCCTTTAATTTGCACGGCCACCAGATCGATGATCAGGGCTGCCGATTTTGCGTATCGAGGACTGATGCTACTACGATCGAGTAATCTTCGGTCGCTGAGGGACGCAGAGTGCTAGTATACGTCGTCTTTCCTTACTGCTCTGCTCCCCGGTGTCCGTAACAATAAACTATGTAGTAGTATCTTACGTTTCGACCCACGAGTCGACGACGACGCTGTCATTCAGCGATACTCATAATTAATCAAGTGTGCTCGATCGGGATGCGAAGCGAATCAAGGGCATCGATTACGTTGCGGCGATCAAGGTCACCGCGCTGTAAGTACTGATAATGGCGATCGAAAGCAGGATCCAACTAGGAAGACGAGAACGAGAAGGGCATGCATTATATATATATATACTCCTATATATCTTGGTCAGCTTTATTCATGTACCTTAAAGGGACCATTAGGTAGGTTACTGTTATCGCGTGAAGGGGCCTGAGGATAGGGTTGCCTTTGTGTCATGTGTGTGCTCCTAGTAAGGCAAGTGGTTAGGCGGAGGATAATAAGCGTAACGATCCTCTTTGCAGCTGCAGCTGCACGCAGTTGATCTGTCAAAGTGGGGTGGAGGATAACCAGAAGAGAGTGCTTGCTTTTTCTTTTTTAAGAACCGAATGACTAAATGAATGAATCGATCCAAAGCAGCTAGCTGATCGAGCAAAGCACTGACTCTGTTCTTTCCATCGGCTTTTACAGCTCATCGGCGGCGGCTAGTTTACACTAGGAAGCTTAAACGACTTTACCACTAGTAGGAAATTAAGCTCTGAGGATACAAGGCTTCTTCTTCCAGCTCGCCGGCAGGTTACCTGGCTGCTGCTGCTCTGCTTAGATATCGGTCCCCTTCCCTTCTGAATTCAGAATTCTGGTGCCGTTATAAAAAACCTGGCCTCGTCATCACATTACAGACTCCAAGATACAAGCTGAGCTCTGTTTAGTCACGCGATACCATTCGACCGACGACCACTTAGGGTGAGAGCCCCTGTTCTGTTTTCCCGCGACGGCGATGACTCCGGTCAGGGCTGTTCACGGGGGACGCCGGGTCGGGGACAGGGACAGCCGTAACAGCCGCGTAAGCAAGCGGAAGGAAGGAAGCTAGTACGCACGCAAATTGCCCCGCAAATCGTGCGCGGAAGATGGGTGGACGGATGGTCCCTGCGTGCAATAATTCGCTTCATGCAGGGAGGGACGAGTGGACGACGCTCCTGATTTGGCGCCACGCCACCCGTGCACGCATGATGCATGCATTATAATTCAATTTCATCCCCTGCTTGCTTACGTGAACAACAATCTACTGTACGAACATATCTGAAACAACAAATTTAACAATTAGACCTATTTGGAATGCACAAAATTTACCGAAATTAATTTAATTTTACAAGAAAAAAAAATTGTAGAAACGAAGAAAATCTCCACATTTTAAACGGGTCTTACCCAGTTACCCCTATAGGAGAAGTCGATACCAGGAATGTGAAGGATTTCTGACGTAGGCAGTGCATCAGCGCCGCGCCCGATCGAGAAGGAAGGAAGACCAGCATTATTGCGCAATTATCAGTTCGCCCGTCCCCCTCAACCGAAACCCAGGAACCCAAGACGATCGAGCCATGGAGTGACACACGGCACATGCCACTCCTCTGCTTGGTCAGCTAGCATACGCTCAAGGGCGGGCTAATCCGGGGAGGCATCCTGGCCGTACACGCGGGACCCCCCCCCCGCCGATGACGGAGAAGGACCGATGGATTCGGCACCCCACTCACACTCTGCACGTAGCCCCATGCAGGGCCACTGGCAGTCTGGCACTCACTCACTCCCCTGCATGGTCTCGACCTCGTTCCGATGCGCGAGCTGGTAGGACAGCGACTGCACCGAAAGCGGCGCGCTCTCTCTCTCTGTCCCCTGTGACTGTTCCGCCGCTCTCGCAAGTCGCAACGAGAAAGAAAGGGAGAGGTGGCCTGGCGACGATGGCGCTCCTGTGTCCAGCGACTGCGACACACACTGGCCGGTGACCGGGCTCTCCTCCTCCATGACCCGCTTCATTGCTACACCTTGCAGCAGCGAGCAGCCAAGCAGACCATTGATAACAAGAACCTATCTAGCCGCTGCTGTGGCATGATGCAGGCACGGGCAGCAGCAGACTGATTAATTTGAATGCGGTCTTAATTCTGTATCAGGTTTTTATTACGTAACAGTGCAATAAGACTTTTATTAATTGTAGAAAGCCACTGTAGCACTCGTTCCATAGCCATCCAAGCAAATCTGACCGATTGCTTCTTCTACCGCTGCGTTCTTCATAAGTTGCATCCTTTTCAGTACAGTATACTTGACTGTTTTTATATATATAAAAAAAAACTACGCATAAGTTGTGGATGCATCATGCATGGGTGATCTTTAGAACCACCAGTGCCACCATCGTCAGTGCGAGGTGATGTAGGCGACAGAGAGAAAATCGCGACGGCGACTTCTTCATGTGAATGTTTCCAAAATTAGCTCCTCTTCCCGCTTTATTTTAAAAACACCACCACCCTAATTGACGTGTTCATCAATCAGCTGGCTCCATGGTCGGTCGGTCATGTGCGCTGATCAGCGCAGCTGCTTTGCTGCATGGCCTTTATCTTTTCCCTCCCTCCCCCCTGTGATTTTTGCTTTGCTCTTTATTCATGGAGAGTGATGGCTGACCTTCTGGAGTACTACTACCATCTGTTCACGTCCTTGCGAAAAATAGTTGCGATTTGCAAGACACATGCCTTTTCTTTTCTTTCTTCAGGGCATGGATCCTCTGCGGTTTGGGTTTAAGAGCTCGGTTTCCAAGGGCTGTTCAGTGTCACGGAGCAACGAGCTGTGTTCGTTGCTCCTTTCCACTTTTCCACTGCTAGGTTAGGTTGGTTAGTTTATCCCGAGCGGATATGTAGCAGCATCATGGAGCACACATTGGGATCTAGCCATGATAAAGCCATCGACCGTAGAGAATCTCCAACCCTTGATCAACACATTGCCTTACAAAGATCGGTCGGCGCGTGTCACTCATCATGATCTTGACGCCCCTTCCTTCATCTCTAATTAATTAGCTATACTAATTGCACCTGTTTAAAAGTGATTTAATCCTTCGGCCAGTTCATCGATCCCCTTGTTTCAGTTTGCCAATGGGTCTTATCGAACCCAGACCCAGTTTGCCCTCCGTTCGTTTCTCCATGGCTCTCTCCGTCGATCTATCTACTGCCATCTGGCTAGCCCTTTGGTCGATAATAGTAATAAAAAATCTCGTCAAAAATGCATCATGCATTAAGCCTAGCTAACCAATGCAGGTATCACCATGCTTGCTTGCTTGCATGGCTTGGCATGTCATGGCCCCTTTTTTTTCCGCTTTATTTGTAGCAGCAGCATGTTCTACGAGTCTAGAAGAAGAGGAGGAGGGAGATGGCTTTGGGCGTGACCTTTTCTTGAGTTTGAGCATATTCCTAATCTTGGGCGGCAAGGTTTCTGGTCCTGCGAAATGTTCGATGGACAAATCACCTTTCCCTACACATCAGATTCGTTACTGATGAACGCCTAAAAGCCATCATCATCATCATATATATATATATATATATATATATATATTCGCGATCGAAGTGCCGAGAGATCCTGAGCCGTCTCTTCAATTCTTTTCATTTTCTGAGTAAATTCAGGATTTTTATTTCCACCTGCACATAACACATGGGGGAAACAGCTGCGCGGTCGCCACCATGCCAGTGTGAAGTGAAGGTTTGAGACAGAAAAGAGAAAAAAGCTGAGCGCTCCTACACTGTCGGCGTGCCTGAAAATTGAAACCTCACGGACCGCGTCGTCGTGTCGGTTGTATTGGCGTGGCCGTGGATTTGTCGGAGCAGAAACAGCCTTGGTTCCATTCCATGCAGAGGTGAGACCCACCCAGCTGACCCTGGTCAATCCAAAGCCTACTGTGCGCGCTTGTACCAGTGTGTGCTGTCCCCACAGTGGCAATGGCGATGGCTGGCCTCCCCCGCAAGCCACCCCTCCTTCCTTTTACTCTCTCTCTCTCTCTCTCTCAACCCAGCCAATGCAAGCAGCTGAGATAGATAGATAGAGAGAGAGAGAGAGAGAGAGCTGATTGCGGCAAGGGAGATTCCACAGTCGTCAAACAAACCGACTGGTGTGCCCCATGTGTGCATCCCTCAATCCCAGTACATACTCCTAACTCGGTTTCCCTCCAAAGGAGGAAGAAGCAAAGAATCACATTCCCCTCGCCCCATCTCGCAGTAGCTTTCGTAGCTTTCCCTTCCCCTTCCCTCCCTGTTGCGTGCAAGCATCTGCTCCCCTGCCTGGCCCTCTTTAATCCCCTCTTCAACCTCACACTGGCCAGCAAGCCAATAACCCAACCAACCAGCTCTGCTCTGGTCGTTCTTCTCTGTGGACGGCACGGCAGACGGTTACCCAGCTCGCGCAACCGCGGTGTCGACGGTCCTGAGTTTCTGACGCGGACGGCAGACAGGCGTGCTCGCTGCGGTTTGTTTGTTTCCGGGTTGCTTGCCCGGCTTGCATTGGACTGGACCTCTTGGTGACAGATTAAGAGAGAGACGAGCTGGGAGGCGGAGGGCAGGAGGGGAGAAGAGAAGAAAGGGAAGGCGGAGCTAGTAGTAGCCTGTGACGCGAAGCTTGGTACCTTTCGGCTTGCTCTCTCGCCACACCACCGCGCCGCGGCCCGCGGCTTGCTTGCTTGCGTGTTTGTTTGCCGCGCTATCAATGCGCCGCCCCGTCCCTTGCCTGCCCTGCATGCAATCCTTGTGAACCGCCCTCACCACCTCGCCGTTGGGTGGCTGCATTGCCTAGCTTCTAGCGTCGAGCAACTGAAGCTGAGCGCGCGCTAGCACCTAGTTGGGTGTTTGCTCTCTGCGTGCATTGCCATTGCTCCGAAAATCGAACCAACGCCGCCAGTCGCCAGAGCTCGGTCCGTTGTTGATGCTCCCCTGTCCTGGAGGAGAGTGAGAGATCAGAGCAGAGGAGACCGACGCCGGGCATGCGGTTCTCCCCAGGAGGCTCGTCGACGCGGACCTACAAGCCGCCGATGGCCGCGGCGGACACCACCGACCTGCGCTACTGGCTGCACTGGCAGGTGGGGCTGTGCGCGCTCTGGGTGCTCGTCTGCATGGCCGTCGCCGCGTTCCTCATATGGCGGCACGAGGGGCCCCGCGCGGAGCGCCGCCCGGGCGGCGCGTCCTCGCCGCCGCCCC
>BCLG01000569.1:79854-108762 GCA_001602295.1 Zoysia matrella | reverse complement strand
GGGGGGGGGTATGACACGATTGACTGTTAGTAGTGGTACAGGCAAGAGGATGGGTTGGTGTCGAATTCAACGAGAGGTTTCCTTTTGCAACGTCGACGTCCAGGGTTCTCGTTGGAACACGGCTCGCCGGCGGCGAGCCGCTGCTGCAGCGTTGTTCACCTGGTGATCCTCAAGGGTCCTTATTCGAAGTAACTGCAAGTCCGCGACACGTGGGCTGTCCCATGCTGTATAATCGAGAGGACTCGGGCCGGTCCATCGGCCGGATGGGCTTCAATTCGAAAGGGAATTGTACATGCATGCATAGGAGCAAGTTTCTTCATTTCACAGTTTTCAGGAAAACCTAACAGGCCCGATCAGACCCATCGCCGTCGTGGCTTCTGACTGTCGCATATCCCGCCTCACCGCCGCCCGGCTGCGACACTGCTCAGCAAATGCACATGCCGGTCAGTTCAGACTTTCGAAAGTTCAGGCCGACGGCCACGTGCGAACGCGCGGTTGGACCATCATCTGGCAGGACCTCACCGGCCGGGAATAACCTCGCCGCCGGCACCACGATCCTCGACGGCATCAAGCGCGCCGCGCACCCCGGCACGCACATCATTTGCATTTTTCTTTTTGGGCAACCCTAATAAATGTTTTACGCGATGATCCCTAGCCAGAGCATCGCATACTCCGTCCATTCTGAAATCGTTGAAAGTAGATTTATGATCGTAATGGCAATAATTTTAGAACGGCGGGAGCGCCTCGTAATTAAAGCTGCCATGGCGCAGCTCGTCTTCGGATCGGCTCGATTTGATTAGTGCCGTCTCCGTTCATAAATATAATATAAGTCATTCTATATTTAAAATTTATTTTTTAATATATATTTTTTCCGTTTCTCGATACATTTTTCTCTATTTTCAACATATTTTCTCTCTTTGCAATAAATCTATATCTTTATTTTTTTTTCTTCGTTTTCTATGTACCATTTTTTTTTTATTCTCTTGTCCAGTACTACTTAAAAAAGTGAAAGGAGAGAGTAAAATTTTACTGAGTCAAGCTTAAGTCTTTGCCAGTAACTCGTTCCAACGGGTGATCGAGACTGGAGGAGCCAGGTGGATCACTGCAATTGGCAGCAAAGCATTTCTGGGGATCCATGCTTGCTGGTTGACTAAACTTAACGTTGCTGCATGCATACGCGCCTAGCCGCCTCCGCGGTCTTCTCGGTCTGATCCACATTTCTGTAGGGCTGCAGCATGCAAGTGGCAACGTTTCTTTTTCGAAAAAACCCAATTGTGGCGACGTTTCAGTAATGGTTTTCAGAATACAATGGAACCTCACGCGCCTCCAATTGTCATCGATAAACTGTTCGGCCCCGCGCATAGTACTAGAACAGGAGAAGGCGTCACCGTTGCCACGTCATCGGACTCGGCAGCAGCAGGAGGCTCCATGCACATCGACCCATCACCTTTGACTGATCGACAGAGTGCAACCACACTGCAAGAGAGCCATTAGTTGCTGCCCAATGACGACCGTGGCTGAATCTTTGGATGCCTCCACAGCTAGCTAGGCCGAACCTATCTAAATCTAAATCTTGTTTCGCCTCTGATCTGCAACCTGTCTGTGAAGTGAAACCTGCACGTTCTCCCTCTGGCATAGCAACGTGCCAACGTGATCGATCAGTAGCCTAATCTCTTACTCAAAAAATTCTATATGCGTAAAGTCTGATGCATAGAACGTGATCGATCAGTAGCCTAATCTCTTCCATATATTTACCTGCAATGTTTGTTTGTAACTTAATTTACATGGACACTTCCTTTTCAAAAAAAAAAAAAATCTTTTTCTTTTCAAAAAAAATTTACATGGACACTCGATCACACTCGACCCGTCCATAAATAGACATCATGGGCGAGCACACAAGTCATGCACACACTACTCCACCACTGCACTACTGGGCTGATCGAGCTGAGAGCAATGGAGGTCATCCCCGGCGCTGGTGGTGGTGGCAGCGGCAGCAGGCTGTTAGCCTTCACCGCGGCTGCCTTGATCCTATTGCAGCTGTGCAGCGCCGTGGCGGCGGCCGGAGGGGACGGGAAGTACGGCGCCGGCGGCGGTCCCAGGTACAAGGACCCGAAGCAGCCGCTGGGCGTGAGGATCAACGACCTGATGCGGCGGATGACGCTCGCCGAGAAGATCGGGCAGATGTCGCAGATCGAGCGGGCAAACGCCACCGCCGACGTCATCAACAAGTACTTCATAGGTGCATATATACCGTGTCTTCTAGCGTGCATGCGTCCGTGCAACTCTACTAGCTTTACCTCTGTTTACGTATCTACGTGACCATGCGTGTGTGAAGGGAGCGTGCTCAGCGGCGGCGGCAGCGTGCCGGCGGAGAAGGCGCCGCCGGAGGCGTGGATGAAGATGGTGAGCGAGATGCAGAGCGGGGCGCTGTCGACACGCCTCGGGATCCCCATGATCTACGGCATCGACGCCGTCCATGGCCACGGCAACGTCTACAAGGCCACCATCTTCCCACACAACGTCGGACTCGGCTGCACTAGGTAATTTTTTTAGTATTTTCTAGTAGTTCTATGTTACTAGTAACTTGTTAAGCGCCATCGTGCAATGTGCATGGCGATCACCATCAATAGTATCGCTAGTCTTTGTCTATATACACACTCCTATAGACACTTGTAGCAAGATCCATGTTTTGACCGCCTCCGAATCTCAAGGCCTGCCGTCAACGAGAGTTGACCTTCATATCTGGCTTAACCATGTGAAGTACACTAGCTCACTGACAGAATGGTGTCACGTGACGATTTCTGATTAACGAGCTGTACTTTATTGAACTGATTCCATTCCCCTATAGTTAAGAGCACAAAGGGAGATACAGGGTTGACTGCAGACACCTGAAACGCCTCTAAACTAAGATATCCAATGATTTCTGCAATATTGAATCATGCGTAGGAGTATACCTGAGTACGTAACCGTGTGAGATCTACTGGTGGTAATTCAGGGACCCAGAGCTCGCACAAAAAATTGGAGCTGCGGTTGCACTGGAGGTCAGGGCCACCGGAATCCCCTACGTCTTCGCTCCATGCGTTGCGGTACAAATGGAACCACCTTAATTTGCAAACTAAATATACCACCATATATATGCAGCGAACAGTTGCAGCTTACTACAACAAATCTCTGAAAAATCCGTGCATGCTCGATCGATAATCAGGTCTGCAGAGACCCGAGGTGGGGCCGGTGCTACGAGAGCTTCAGCGAGGACCCCAAGGTGGTGCAGCTGATGACCTCCATCATCTCGGGCTTCCAGGGCGAGGTCCCGGCGAACGGCCCCAAGGGCGTCCCCTACGTCGCCGGCCAGCGCAACGTCGCGGCGTGCGCCAAGCACTACGCCGGCGACGGCGGCACGACCAACGGCACCAACGAGGGCAACACAGTGGCCACCAGCAAGGAGTTTTTCGGCACCCACATACCCCCTTACTATAGCGCCGTCATCCGTGGCGTCTCCACCGTGATGGTCTCGTACTCTAGCTGGAACGGCGTCAAGATGCACGCCAACCACACCCTCATCACCGACTTCCTCAAGAACAAGCTTCGGTTCAGGGTGCGTCGTCGTCGGAATTTCAAATGAAATATATATAGTTTTCATATAGTATATATTATTGCAACTGTTTTTAAATTTTGTTTTTTCAGGGTTTTGTGATCTCAGATTGGCAAGGACTTGACAGGATAACGACCCCTGAACACGCTGACTACGTTCTTTCCATCAAGCTGGGGATCCTCGCCGGCATTGACATGGTAATTAATTACTGTAAAAATAGCACAGAGCAACGTTCATGTAGCTGTCGCCGTTCAAATTCGAAGCTGATTAGACACGTGCATGCACGTGTGTACGTTTCAGGTCATGATCCCGTTCACGTACCAGGACTTCATCGGCAACCTCACCAATCTGGTGCACGACGGCACCATCCCGATGAGCCGCATCGACGACGCCGTCCGCCGCATCCTCCGGGTCAAGTTCACCATGGGCCTCTTCGAGAACCCGTACCCAGACACCAGCCTTGTGAGCGAGATCGGGAAGCAGGAGCACCGCGACCTGGCGCGCGAGGCGGTGCGCAAGTCGCTCGTCCTGCTCAAGAACGGCAAGGCCGGAGAGAAGCCCCTCCTCCCGCTACCCAAGAAGGCCGGCAACATCCTGGTCGCCGGCAGGCACGCCGACGACCTCGGCAGCCAGTGCGGCGGCTGGACCATCACCTGGCAGGGCCTCACCGGGAACAACCTCACCGTCGGAACGACCATCCTCGACGGCATCAAGCGCGCCGTGAAACCCGGCACCAATGTGGTGTACGCGGAGAACCCGGACTACGGTTTCGTGCAGCAGAACAAGGGCCGGTTCGACTACGCCATCGCGGTCGTCGGCGAGCCGCCGTACGCCGAGACCTTCGGCGACAACATGAACCTGACGATCCCGGCGCCAGGACCCAGCATCATCCAGAACGTGTGCGGCAGCATCAAGTGCGTCGTCGTGCTGGTGTCCGGGCGGCCGCTGGTGGTGGAGCCGTACTTGGGCGTCATGGACGCGCTCGTGGCGGCGTGGCTGCCGGGAACGGAGGGGCAGGGCGTCAGCGACGTGCTCTTCGGAGACTACGGGTTCACCGGGAAGCTGGCGCGCACGTGGTTCCGGTCGGCGGACCAGCTCCCCATGAACGTCGGCGACGCGCACTACGATCCCCTGTTCCCGTTTGGATTCGGGCTCAAGACGCAGGCGTAGCCAGGGGAGAAGTCCACTGATTTCACCAATAAGCTAATCTCTCTGGAGATTGAGGTCGTCTCGTATCCTTAAGCTGTTTTTTTTTATGGAGTTTTTCGAATATCGTCAGGGTGACAGAGTCATCCATCCCAAACATGTACCTTCGAGAGGTTAGCTAGGGGGTGTTTGGATGAGGGTATTCCATCGCAAAGTCCCTGAATAAAACTAGTTCAGATTTGATCTGAATTATTATAGTTCTTGTTCGCTGCTGTTTGCGTTTCCCTCTGACCGTTAGTTCATCTAGCTGAAGCGAATAAACTTCTGAATAATGTATCGGTCTATTCTTAGAGATGAAACACTTTTGGTCACTGATTTCTTGTGGTGATCTTATGGATGGTCTCCTTCTCGCATGAGATAATCCCTAAGATTTTGAGAGCAAGGGATCTTATTAATGATCGACAAGGTTAATATACTATGCAGAGCATCAGATACATGCGTTCAGAGAGGCATGCAAGTGCACTCTGTATCAGACTATCACACAAAGTGACAGCAGTTTGCAAATATTTTCCCCGTTCTAAAATTTTTATCATAAATTAGAGAGGTTATCTTAATGACAACAATACGAGATATAGGGAATAAATGGGAAAGCAGTCATCAAATAATTCAAGGAAGACTGCATTCATGATTTTGTCTTTCCAAACGATCGATCATTTTGTATGTCCGATCGAACTCCAAGAAATTCGCGCAAGATTTTTATACCACCACTAGATCACTCAATTTGCCATAAATATGTAACCATATCCAAACGGTCAGCATGCTGGGCGATCAATATATACTCGCGCAGAGCATCGAAGAAGGCATGCAGGTGCTGTCCAAGAGCCAGAGTTATAGCTGAACTCGACATTGAAGAATAGCCAGCTTGCGAGTAATCTGCTTAATCTGTGCATCTTGTTTCTACGTATCAATCGATTCAAGTTCTTTCCTGTTTTTGATTCACTAACATAAGGTCGTCGTCAGCTGCGGCAGCGTTTGCTTGAGCTCTGAACATCGGCGGATCGATCGACATGGGAGCACACGGCCGTAGCCGCAGCATCAGGGCCGGCGGTGTCGCGCCACTGATCTTGTGCTTCTGTGCCTGCGTCGCTGCCGTTGCAGCCGCCGGAGCCGGAGCGGACGGTGAGTACGCCAAGTACATGAACCCGAAGCAGCCGCTGAACGCGAGGATCGACGACCTGCTGCGGCGGATGACCCTCGCCAAGAAGATCGGGCAGATGTCGCAGATCGAGTGGGCAAACGCCACGGCCGACGTCATGCAGAAATACTTCATAGGTGTGTATAACTGTACCACCACAATGCGTCACTGTACACTGAGGTTTTCCTAATTTGAATTTCAAGTATATAAGACGTTTCGAACACTACCATATATAACATAGTAACAATGCGCGGCGAGTTGTTGCAGGGAGCGTTCTGAGCGGCGGAGGCAGCGTCCCGGCTCCCAACGCGGCGGCGCCGGAGTGAGTGAAGATGGTCAGCGAGATCCAGCGAGGCCCGCTGTCCTCGCGTCTTGGCATCCCGATGCTCTATGGAATCGACGCCGTCCATGGACACAACAACGTCTACAAGGCCACCATCTTCCCGCACAACGTTGGCCTCGGGTGCGCAAGGTAATTGCTGTAACTACGAAAATCCATGGCTTTGTAGTCGGGAGGAGGGACATGATTCATGAATAGCCATATAGACATCGAGATGCAGCATGAAAAAAATTGTAATACTAACAAGTTGCCACTTGTAGAAATTTAAATTCTTACTCCTACTATAATTACTAGTATTAGGTAGATCGAGATGGTCACCCAACCTTATCAACTTGTACAGTAATAGTATAGTTTATACACCAATCATTTGAATCAGCTGCAGATGAAACATATTTAAGCAAGATTGCACATGAGAATCACGTGGTTCCCAATGAATGATTTGAGATGGAAAACGGATTAGTCATCTAAGAATTGTATAGCAACAACACTGCAAATTGAATTGATTGTCCAGGGATCCAGAGCTTGTGCAGAAGATTGGTGCTGCGGTCGCACTTGAGGTCAGGGCCACCGGAATCCCATACGTCTTTGCTCCATGTATTGCGGTAAGCATTACATGCATTCTTGAATCATTCATATCCTCTGTTTTTCCTCTGGTATGGCAAACTTTATTATATTTGATCTTAACCATTCATTACAGAATCAATATTAAATAATAATTGCATGATTTATAGTTTTAATTTTTAAATATATTAGTATAATTTAAATAAAAAATAATTTTAAATCATAAAACATTGATTATGCAATGAATGAATAAAATTGAGTATGACAAAATTTGCCATAAAAGATCAAAGTCAGAGAATATGAATCCATTCTTGAAAAATGAGTATAGTTTTGTTAGAATTTTATGTATATAAAAAAACTCAAAAAATTTGCCCGTCTCCAAAACATGAAATCAATTGGATGTTCCAGGTTTGCCGGGACCCAAGGGGGGGCCGGTGCTACGAGAGCTTCAGCGAGGACCCCAAGCTCGTCCAGCAGATGACCTCCATTATCTCCGGCTTCCAGGGTGAGATCCCGGCGAACGCCGCCTCGGCGCCCCGTTCGTCGCCGGGCCACGCAGCGTCGCGCCGTGCGCCAAGCACTACGTTGGCGACGGCGGCACGACCGGCGGCGTCAACGAGAACAACACGGTGGCCAGCTTCCACGAGCTGCTCAGCGTCCACATGCCGCCCTACTACAACGCCGTCATCCGGGGCGTCTCTACCGTCATGGTCTCCTACTCCAGCCTCAACGGGGTCAAGATGCACGCCAACCGTCCTTTCATCACAGACTTCCTCAAAACTAAGCTCCGGTTCAGGGTTAGCTACTAATGTTGTCTTAAATTACTCGTTGTATTTTTTAATTACTTAATTATCTGTAGATATTCTAGCGATGTATAACTTGTTCCTAAAGTTTATAAAGTTAACAATAACTTATATATAGTGGATCTAAAAGACTAAAATATGGTCCTTTTTCTACCTTTATTAGGGATTTGTGATCTCAGATTACCAAGGTATCGACAAGCTAACGACCCCATTGCATGCGTACTACGTCTTGTCCGTCAAGCTCGGGATCCTGGCAGGCATCGACATGGTACTTCGCACACCCTCTTGACTGCTGTATAGTGTGAGCCTATACTCATCAGAACAGTTTCGACCTTGCATCTGCAGGTGATGATCCCGTACACGTACACCGAGTTCATCGACGACCTCACGATGTTGGTGAAGAACGGCACCATTCCGATGAGCCGGATCGACGATGCCGTCCGCCGCATCCTCCGCGTCAAGTTCACCATGGGCCTCTTCGAGAACCCCTACCCAGACGCCAGCCTCGCCGGCGAGCTCGGGAAGCAGGAGCACCACGACCTGGCGCGCGAGGCGGTGCGCACTGCGCAAGTCACTCGTCCTGCTGAAGAACGGCAAGGCCGGAGAGAATCCCCTCCCCCCGCTGCCCAAGAAGGCCGGCAACATCCTGGTCGCCGGCAGCCACGCCGACGACCTCGGCAGCCAGTGCGGCGGCTGGACCATCACCTGGCAGGGCCTCACCGGGAACAACCTCACCGTCGGGACGACCATCCTCGACGGCATCAAGCGCGCCGTGCACCCCAACACGAACGTCGTGTACGCGGAGAGCCCTGACGCCGCCTTCGTCAAGCAGAACAGGGCCCGGTTCGACTACGCGATTGTCGTAGTCGGCGAGCCGCCGTACGCCGAGACGTTCGGCGACAACACGAATCTAACGATCCCGGCGCCCGGGCCAGCCGTGATCCAGAACGTGTGCGGCGGAATCAAGTGCGTCGTCGTGCTGGTGTCCGGGCGGCCGCTGGTGGTGGAGCCGTACTTGGGCGCCATGGACGCCCTCGTGGCGGCGTGGCTGCCCGGGACGGAGGGGCAGGGCGTCAGCGACGTGTTGTTCGGCGACTACGGGTTCACCGGCAAGCTGTCGCGGACGTGGTTCAGGTCGGTGGATCAGCTGCCGATGAACGTCGGCGACGCGTACTACGACCCCCTGTTCCCGTTCGGGTTCGGGCTCGAGACGCGGCCCTCGACAGCTTAACTGTTGCTTCAGGGAGAACATGTATTCGCAGTTTGGCTTAGATTAGATAGTCTCGTACCATTTTCATGTTGTCGGGCTCGAGACGCGGGAAGCAGACTCAAATTCAAGTTGTTGGGCTGGAGCCAAGCTAATGGGCCGAGCTAACGGGCCTTTTACTTATAATGGAAGCCCACCCAGGGCGCGTGATGAGAACATTTTTTTAATCCTTTTTTAAGCACAGTCCCGAACGCTGGAACGGAGCAAAAGAAAGCTGAAGCTTCGCTGCTTGTCGAAGGCGGTTCGCACGTGAATCCATTAGTCTTTGCTATACCATGAGCTGCGAGCCAAGATTCTCTTTTAAAAAAGAGTCAATTATGAAGCAGACGACGAAGCTCATCGCTCCCCAATCCTCATCCGCCATTTTAATTATACGAGCTCGAACGGATCGCCGTGCTGCCATGCCACGGCATCGCGTCATCCCATGCGCCCCGCTCCGAGATCCGCCGTTTTCGAGGTGGTGGTACAGCTGCTGGCGGAGCAGAGCAGCTGGGTGTCAGCGGCCCTGGCGCGGTCACGAGCTGTTCGACGGAATGCTCATACGACGCTGCGCGTGTGGCCGTCATGCCCAGCAGCACTTCGCGCGAGTGATGTCTTCTTTCGCACTGGTAATTGCCACCAGTTCATGGTGTTCTGGTGTAGTGGTCTCCGTCCATGAGCTGTGGTCCGAGGACACTGCAAGGCAAGTCCTCACCATGCATCCGTGGTCATTACGGTGATAGTTGTGGGTCGTCTCTAGTTTTTTTATCCTAGAAATTTATTTTACTTAAGAGAGTTTTGGGTTGACCCACTGATTCAAAAAATGACAAACTTACATCCTTAGTTACGGAGCTCAGTGTTCGCTCTGTGCAACACTGATAGTCTCTCAGGTGCAGAGTGCTGACAAATTGACTGGTACTAGAATTTTCTTCAAAAAGATGGAGACTTGAATCTGATATTGTTTGTGCAGGGGAAACTATAGCCATATCGGCATCTGGTACGGAGTATACATGAAAAAACTCGTTGGTGAGCACGCCAACCACTTTCTTTGGCATATTCTGACAGTAACTGCCCCTTCACTCTACAATTATTGTCTCCAATGAGGCTATGACTATGGTTCCATGCTGCCTTTGGGTCACGGTTTGCACATGTAGCTGCACATGAGCTCTGGGAATCAGGTTAGCCAAGGCATCAAGGGTCACCTCCCTCAGATAGTTGATCACCCAGTTAACATTCTCCCATCAACAGAATTATATTGCCAATCATACCAAAAAAAAAGTAATCCAAAAGGATGGGATCACTGTTAGGCACAACTTCACTTTTCGAAACAACAAAATTAAGTCAAAACGAGATGGCCTATGCGGCTAGAATATGGCCAAACCCTCCATGGAGTGGAAATCATATTGCACTCTTGTTCTGAATTCCTAGTCCCGATAAAAAGAAAGTTAAAGGCCTTTATTAATGCAGTGTGACAGTAAGCTTCTTGTCCTTTCATCTGTTCTCGTGCACATTCTTAAGGATATCTCTGGCATAGCTACAATATAGTACAGAGATGTTGTCTGCACCAGGTCTGATCTCCTTCCCTATTGCCTTCACCAAAAGATAGTGGTCTGCAAAGCTCCAAAAAATCCTCAAGAAAACGCCAATAAAAGACATGCATTTAGGTGCTTACTGCCTTCCTGCTAATGTTTATGTTTGTTTAATTATAAAGGAATACGCTACACTTCCTACACGAGTCCAGATATTTTTGGGTTTAAGGTGTTTACTGTTCTAGCCATAGCAGATAGAGGTCTTTAGATTGCGGTACTCAATGTACATTGTATTGTATCCTACTGTGTTATTCCCACCAACTCAAATTGTTACTGCAACTATACGTCACCCTACTTTTTTCCAGGGAAGAGTTCAGATCTCAAAAGCATCTAAGAAGTGAGGAATCAGTGCACAAACCATGATGACAGCTAGTCACCTGCTTCTTTGTACTATATTTTAAGTTTTGGTATTTGTCTGGTGCAGTCTTCATTGTGTTTGGCCTATAAATATATAAACACAGAAGAAGAAATGGCTGTGTTCAAAAGAGCAAGGCACGGCTTCTGCCCTTCTTGAGGTACGGGTACTACAGAATAGAAAATAGGGCAGGCTCGTGAGATGGGAGGGATTGAACGAGACTCTCGCTATGAAGGGGTTCAGAGTGGCGACGACTCTGGAGAGCACAAAGACAAGAATGTCGATAGTGAAAAATATGAACAAGTTCGGATGGAGGTACATAATCGCATCTGTCCACATTTGTAATTCCTTAGCTCACATTATGTTCGGTGATTTTCTTTCTTTCAGTCCATGGCTAAGCAGCCAAGATGGAGGAGATTCATCGCCCATGTTGGACCTGGAGCTCTTGTGGCAATTGGCTTCCTGGATCCTAGCAACTGTTAGCTCTCATCTTTTGCTCAGAGCTGCATACTTTTTAGATTCTCTTCTATATATTGTTAAGAAGAAAGAGAGAATAACTGTAGTGGTAATGCTTTGTTCTGAACTATGATTTGACAGTGGAGACTGATATGCAAGCTGGGGCTGACTTCAAGTATGAGGTACATTACATAGTTCTCGACTTCTTTCCATAATTTAGCATTATTTCTTCTACCAATTTATCAACCAAACGTTCTCAAGTTATCTGCATCAACCATTAAAATCAAATAGAGAGGTTTTTGACAAATGGAAATATATTAAAAAGGAAAAGAGAAATATAAAGGGCAATATTCAATTTTTTGTTTTCTGAAATTTTAAATTTATCCATGTTACAATTTTAATTCATAGTTTGATAAATCACTTATTGATTACTTTCCCATCGAATTAAGATTTTTTGTGCTGATAAGTGGTGTAATTAACATAGTTTTATTCTTGCAGCAATAACAAGTTTTGAAATAATATTTAATGTGCACCAAAAATATTATGCATGGCGAGAAAAGTTCACTTTTTTTAGTACTTAGGCACCATGCTTCCCCTCATTTTAAATGCTTCTCCTGTACTCCTATTAACCAACAAGGACAGACACTAACCAAGTTGTATTTCCCCCTTTGATTGACATGACTAAATTGATCTCATTTTTATATGCAATTTTATGATAAAATAGCTCCTCTGGGTGGTCTTAGTTGGAATGATCTTTGCTCTTTTGATCCAAACACTAGCTGCCAACCTTGGAGTGAAGACAGGTACATTCCACTTAACGTCCGAGTTATTCTCTGAATATGAAATATGGCATAGGGACAGGACCTTATTGAACGTGTGCAGTTTCTTAATTCCATATAGGGAGGCACCTTGCTGAACTCTGTAGGGAGGAGTACCCACGTTACATCAACATTTGCTTATGGATCATCGCAGAGCTTGCTGTGATATCTGATGATATTCCTGAAGGTTGATCAATAAACTGCTGAATCCTTATTTTTTTGTTTGGGTTCTCTACTTGTAAACACATTTTTTTTGTTGTTGTCACAGTGTTAGGCACGGCCTTTGCATTCAACATACTTCTCAAAATTCCAGTGTGGGCTGGAGTAATTCTCACAGTATTCAGCACCCTCTTGCTTCTTGGGGTGCAGAGATTTGGGGTATGCAGCAATTTACTATGATTTGCACATTTGAAGTTTGGTGGAATTGTTTGATATCTATGTGGATGCCACAACATTTCAGTCGAGAATATCTCATGATGATTTGGCCTAACCATCTATAATATCTGCAAAACACAGGCCCGTAAACTGGAGTTCATTATAGCTGCCTTTATGTTCACCATGGCGGCTTGCTTCTTTGGGGAATTGAGCTACCTGAGGCCATCTGCGAGAGAAGTGGTAAAGGGCATGTTTGTCCCCTCGCTCCAAGGAAAAGGTGCTGCTGCCAACGCAATTGCACTATTTGGTGCTATCATCACCCCGTAAGCAGTCTACACCCTTTGAGCTGTTGTTACCATGGTTGTTAACCATGAATCCATTTCTACAACTTTTCCTAGACATCATGATTTATGAGTTGTGACGTGCATGCAGGTACAATTTGTTCTTGCACTCTGCCGCTGTCCTGTCAAGAAAAACCCCACGATCAGTTGAAAGTATCAGAGTAAGTTGCATTGATTAAAAAAAAGAGTAAATTTCACAAACCTACAACTATTTGTACCATTATAACATAAAACTACAACTTTTGTGACCCATTTCAAAAAACTACAACTATTTTAACCCTATGTATCAAGAAACTACATCTTTTATTGCATGGCCCCACATGTCAATCACACTAATGCTACATGAACTAGCCCCACAAGTCATTCAAACACATACCAAAAGGTTGTAGTTCTGTGAAATAGGTCACAAAGGTTGTAGTTTTGTGTTACAATGGTACAAATAGTTGTAGGTTTGTGAAATTTATTCTAAAAAAAAACAACCTCCAGTATTCAGTTGCCCTTTTTTCTGGATGATTAGCTGATAGCTTGCTGTTGGCTCGTTTTGGGCAGTCTGCCTGCAGGTACTTCCTTATCGAGTGTAGCCTGGCTTTCATTGTGGCGTTTGTCATCAATGTTTCGGTGGTCGTTGTCGCGGGAGGCATCTGCAGTGGAAATAATCTTTCTCCAGCCGATGCAAACACGTGTGGTGATCTAACTCTGCAGTCCGCACCTATGTTGCTCAGGGTATGTTCATTGATGACCCGTTCAACTCATCATTTACTGCCTAAGAAGCCATATTGTTGTATGCTCTGTAATACATCCAGGTCTCACTGAGGACTGCAGTAATTAGTGAACTGACTCTTTCAGAATGTCACCTTGTCATCCTTTCAGAATGTTCTGGGCCGATCTAGCTCTGTGGTGTATGCTGTTGCACTGCTAGCTTCTGGGCAAAGCACAACAATTAGTTGCACATTCGCTGGGCAGGTCATCATGCAGGTAAGCAGCTGATTGCATCTTTGTCTTTTCGAGGGCATTATTCAAGTGGATATAGCTGGCTGTGTTTACTATCCACGACCCGTTTCCAGGGGTTTCTTGATCTGAAGATGAAGAACTGGGTGCGGAACCTCATCACACGAGTCATCGCCATTGCTCCAAGCCTCATCACCGCTGTTGTCAGTGGCCCGTCAGGCGCTAGCAAGCTGATAATCATCTCATCAGTAGGATCCCTGAACCATGTCTCAGTTTCAGCACTCGTCAACGGTGTGGCGAATTCGGTGAGCTAACCAGGTATTTTTTTTTTTTTGACGCAGATGGTGTTGTCGTTCGAGCTACCATTCGCCCTCATCCCTCTTCTCAAGTTCTGCAACAGCAGCAAGAAAGTGGGACCCCTTAAGGAATCCATCTATGTAAGCTTCTATACTCCAAAGACCATTCGGCGATTCATTTCTCTGACCAGAAAAACATTGATAAATTAATTGTCATGCTGTCTGATTACGATGACTGACGATCACTGCTTGCGTGCAGACCGTGGTGATTGCCTGGATCCTGAGCTTTGCGCTCATCGTTGTCAACACCTACTTCCTGGTGTGGACCTACGTGGACTGGCTGCTACACAACCACCTCCCCAAGTACGCCAACGCGCTCGTCTCCATCCTTGTCTTCGCGCTGACGGCCGCCTACCTCGTCGCCGTCGTCTACCTGACGTTCAGGAAGGACACCGTGGTCACCTACGTGCCAGTGTTGGAGAGAGCGCAGGTGAAGGTGGAGGCCGGTGCCGGCGGGGCCATGGCATCCGCTCCGGACGAAGACCAGCCGGCACCGTTCAGGAATGACCTAGCCGATGCCTCAATGTAGTGAACCAGTGATCGATGAAGTATACATAATTCGCTCGTTGTATGATTTGTATCGGATGTTCTGGCTGATATGCTATTTGTCTGTCGCCTACAGTCTACAGAGCTGCTGTACCGAGTCCATTGAACTGGATTCTTGCACGCGCCATTACTAGTACTCCTTTGTTTATGTGTTTATGACTCTCATTTTTTGTTATCGCAACTTGATGTAGTGCTTCCAATTCGCAATGGACGGCGAAGGTCGGCAAAGTGAACGGTTTGAACGAGGTTGGACCTTACTTGGGCCTAATTTAGGCTTGGGCTCAAAGTACCTATAAATTACACCTGTTGCTAGAGTTTATCGAGCCCACTGGTGCTGTTGGGCCTAACAGTAAAAAACCATTACCAGGCAGCGACAAACACATATCACCTTCCGCATTTTTTTTATTCAATCATTCATTGCGCAGCTAGACTGTCTGCGGAAACAAAAATACGTAGTGCACATAAAAGAAAACAGAAATGCAAATAATTCCCTTACAATGCTCTGATAAGCAATAAAAAACAAAACACAAGCATTAATTTATTTCCTGAACTAGGATCAATCTCTTGAGTGATACTGAACTGAACAAAATTTAGGTCAAGCAACAAGTATCATCATTATCTGAATACCTCGTACCATAATCTGGTTCATGTATTACACAAGGACGCTTCGTTGTTGCTGTGGCCACCAAAAGCAGCAAAAAAAGGTACGAAGCAATCCAACTTATAGTCGACTGTCTTTGTACCCCGGTGCAGTTTTTATTACAAAAAGCAATAATTGACTCAGAGGTGTGGCTTACAGCACCGGCCAACTTAAACAAAATCAAAGTTAAATAACAAGATGGATCGGGCAGTATCGAAACGCCACAAGGATAATCATCATTCCAGCCTACAGGAAATTTCTGATGTCCAATTTCCTGACATCAGGCATCTCCTCATCTTTAAACTCCTCCCTGGTAACAAAGAACAATGACGTGTCACAAAAATTGAGTTTCAGTAATCTAATGATTCTATGAATCTGTTGGATTTCAAAAGGCTATGAAAAGCTTGATTGTAGAAATCTGTGGTCTAAAAGCTGAAACAAACAAGTAGATGCTGAGATTGTGGACTGCCTTCAGTACATTTGAACTAGAATCTGGCAAAAGCTGGGAGATGGGGGATCCTGAAATTATGGAATTTTGGGGGTTCAGATTGTGAAATCTGGGATAAATTTTGGCCTGCTTGTCTTAGCTTCGTATTGCAAAAACAGAATCTAAGAAGCTATAGTGGAAACAAAGAAGCCTTATATTCTTCTTCGAGATAAGTCTATATAACCCCCCAAACTATGATCTAAGAGCTACTTAACCCCCTAATCTTTAAAACCAATGTTTTAACCCCCCAACAATTTTAATACCGTCTAGTGCACCCCCCAGACGGTTTTACAGAGCAATTTTGCCACCATGACAATCTGACGTGGTTGTCTTACACAGTGAACCCACTTGTCATGCGCATACCAAACCCACGTATAAAAAGAGGCGAACTGTCTCGCCCCTCTGTCTACTTTCTTCCCCAAGTCTCCTCGGTTTCTTCTCTACCCCTGGCGATCTTCAAGTTCTCTTCCATAACGCGCGCGATGGCAGCCAGGTAACGCACGAAGCAGCGTCCATCTCAGCGTCCGCGCGACGCGCGCGGGGCTGAGACCTACTGAGGCATGCATGGCAGAGCAGGGCTGGGGCAGCTGAGGCCGTGCTTGGCAGAGCAGGGTGGGCGCAGCTGAGCATGGGGCAGAAAAATTGAGTTTCAGTAATCTAATGATTCTATGAATCTGTTGGATTTCAAAAGGCTATGAAAAGCTTGATTGTAGAAATCTGTGGTCTAAAAGCTGAAACAAAAAAGTAGATGCTGAGATTGTGGACTGCCTTCAGTACATTTGAACTAGAATCTGGCAAAAGCTGGGAGACGGGGGATCCTGTAATTACGGAATTTTGGGGGTTCGGATTGTGAAATCTGGGATAAATTTTGGCCTGCTTGTCTTAGCTTCGTATTGCAAAAACAGAATCTAAGAAGCTATAGTGGAAACAAAGAAGCCTTATATTCTTCTTCTAGCTGGGTTAACTGCTTTTATAGTGAAAGTGTCTCTAAACACTTCTATAGTAACCAGTTTTAAGGTACAGTTCAAGCAAATAATGGACCAATAAATTACGACACACCTCTTTAGCTGAGTTTCCATCGCTTCAATGCATTCCTTCTTCAGCTCAGTCAGTTCGCTTTTGGCAATTTCCATTTCAAGCTCTTCCTCGATCTTGGGCAGATCCTCCTTCCGAATGCCAAGCCTATTGTTCCACAAGGCAAAAGGGGGTAAAACAGTGTGAAATGACATGAAGCTATACTAAGAGAATGAGACTGACATAAACTATAACATATAGAAAAATAACACAGAATGCAAAGAAAACATCTCTGAGTAAGGCATTGTTTGGAAGAAGGGATTAGGTCTAAAATCCAAACTATCGATCCAGTCAGCCTACAATCAAATAGAAGCAACAGCGATAGATACACCATACATGTATTCAACTGCAGACTAAACAGAGCCTCCAATAATCATCAAGAGGCAACAATGAACTGGGAGCTGCCCAATGAAAATCTCTAATGCTCAACTAAATGACTAACAATCTTGCTATGGTTGAAATTTGCGATTGAGACAAAGGCTCAGATCTTGAGTGCTTGATAAAAAGATACTTAACATACTTTTTGTTTATCTTATCGAACTCTGCCAAGAGGGTAGCCATATTCTTCTTGTCAGACCTCAATAGTGGCTTCTTAATATCCTTTTCAACCTTCTCAAGAGCTTCCATCATTAGAGGCTCAATACCAAGATGATCAATCAGGCCACTCCTGTAGCATATAACACAATATTCATTGTAAACGAACATATAATTTCATTAGGCAAGACAAAGTCTAGTCAAGTTAATTGCAGGCCAATAAGATGTTCTCCAGATGTCAGAATTGTAACATTTTATTTCTTAAAAGATGTGATCCCATATGGATGCTGAGTGCATCCAGCAAAGTGCAGGATGGGAATATATGAACAAGAAAATACATTGTGCTCAGCCTTCATAGTCTTACTGAAATGAACACTCATATTTCAAAGCATGACCCCAAAGAAATATTTTTTCCTGAGCAACTTCAGGTAAAAAAAAAAGAGATAAATCTGCAAAAGTTCTCATGATGTATAAAAAATGCAGACTTTCAACATAAAATCAAGAATCAGCAGCATCTAAGCACTATGGAAGCATAAAAAGAAATATTATGTAACAATGGCAAAAAAAATGTACTTTTTTCTGATCTCCTGAAGAGTATTC
Organism: Zoysia matrella; assembly: GCA_001602295.1. Taxonomy (NCBI): domain Eukaryota; kingdom Viridiplantae; phylum Streptophyta; class Magnoliopsida; order Poales; family Poaceae; genus Zoysia; species Zoysia matrella. The sequence goes on along the minus strand of BCLG01000569.1, from coordinate 90,760 downwards.
AGATAAGTCCGTGCATCAGGGATGCCCTTCGTAAAGGTCTCAATAGTATATTTAATTCTTTGGGAATCAGAAAGTAGATCTGCCCTGCATTTAGTAACACATAGTCAGGCAATGAGGTCAGTAACACTAAGTTAATGGATTTTACACAAAAAGAATGAACAAAGAATTGGAATGCTTATTTCAACTACTTGATATATACTATAATTCCTTTAGCAACATCAGTCAAAATTGTAAATAGATGAACAGTTCTATCGCTTCATTAAACATATATATCAGACCCTTTGGAATGCAGGAATTTCATAGGAATTGAATTTCACAGGAAAACATAGAATTTACGGGTGGTGGGCCGGGGGGGGGGGGGGGGGGTGGATCCCACAATCCAAGGGGGCCCAATGGTACTAGACCTTGAACAAATGCAAGCCAATGACATTAAATAATTCTGAAATTAGAATTCCGTAAAGCTTACCAGCAATCACCATCTTGGGAATTTTTTGAAAAAGCAAGATACAAAAGTAATCGAAAGGATATATGGTGGTAAGCTAAGAAAACATAGAAATAGATGCATATTCATACAAATTAACTTACTTTTCCCTTACAGTCTTCATAACTTGAGCATATTGAGAAACTGCTGCTGGGTCATCTGGATCAATTGTGATCTTTTCCTTTTTAAGAACTCCAAGAGCTGTCTCAAACTTCTTCTTTACCTCAAAGAATATGCCCTTCAGAAGATCTTCATAACAAAAAATGGAAAAGTTAAGACTGACAACATTAAACAGATCTAAGAGAATGCTGCAACAGATATGCATCATTGCTCTAAACATAGTTGCAATGCAACAAATAAAAGATTGCAGTGTGCCAGTATCCTAGTGTTACATATTCCAACAGAAATGCAAATCGGCAGCATGCATTGCATCTTCGTGGAAAAGCATAGATTGAATAATCCATCAAAAGTTAGCAACGACAGGAATACACATTAAAAATTAATTACAATACATTCGTTGTAAGCAGAATCAGTTAAATATGGATTATTTTAGTTATTTGGTATTTTATCAGAATATAGATGCACTAAAATACATTCCACATTACTGAAAATATATAAGATGAAGGAAGTCCCTAACATGCATAAAAATCTAATTCCACAACAATCAACAAAAATGGGAGACATACCATCCCCGTTGACAGGAGGACGGTCAGCTGGAGTTGTTTCCTTGGCGTAGGAACGAACTTGATTGGCACCTCCATTTACCAGTGCAGCTTGAGCAGGGTATAACTGCATAGGTATTAACATATTCATTGAGTACCATCAACATAGAAGGAAGGTGTGAGGTGAAAAGTCAAAAGGAGACCATGTGGAAACTAGAAGACTTCAACGATAAGCCACTAGGTACTAATCACTTAATGCATACAGAGCTCAAAAGCAATATAAAATCAGGAAACATGCAGGATAATATCATAGCATCTTATGGACAGACAACATTCAGCACAAGGTAATCAGCGAGGTTCATAAATAACTCATCTACGGGTACCAAGCGTGAGTTCAATGCAATGTTAGATCTACCAAAATCTCAAATTGAGACATTGCATTGTGACAGCGTCGTTTCATCCATCTACAATTGAACCATTCAACTAAGTGAATTAACAGTCTACTCGAGAACACCTCATCTACATTCTTAAATCGATGATCTTCTGCTACACTCATATCAGTCCAATCAAATCAAAACATCAAAATACCGCATCGAACGAATAGGACTTGAACAACCACAACCTACCAACACTGCGATCAATACTCCACACGGGAAGCATGATCCCACGTCAACGCAACCAAGCGGGGGTCGCACAAGTGCACAACGCGGCAGCCGGCGCCGGATCAGATCCACCGATAAACTAGGATTACCTCAAACGCGACGAAGAGGGACGTCAAGTAACGTACCAGACGGGTGCGGGAGACGAGGCGAGCTGCCAGCGCCATGGCTTATGCGGCGACGAGCGGGCGGCGGCGCGGCCTCGGCGCTAGGGTACGACGTGCCTCCTCTTCTCTTCGATCTCACAGGAGAGAGAGAGAGAGAGAGGAGATGGGGACGGGCGGACGAGGAGAAATGGGGGCGGCGCTCTCACTGCGCTTTCTGAGGGCATCCCAGCTGCTCTCCGCCGTCCGATCTTGGATCTTGGAGCGTACGAGATCCGATAGCAGAATGACGCCCGCACGAATCTTGGAGGGTGCGCGCTGCGCTGGACACCGGTGCGGGGTGGGCCCCGCCGCACATTGGGCCCGGTCCAGCCCGCCTCGGTTCTACCTCCTCTGTTCTTCTTCCCCGTCTCTCCAGGCTGTAGAGGTGGCCGTCTTCGACTCGCTCGCTCCTCCAGCTCTCCAGGCTTTGACTCACGATGAACTCGCTTTTACGGTCGCAGCTGTCGGGCCCGAGCCTGGGCACGCGCCGGACCTCGCCGGCGCCGGTTCCGAGGCGGCTCTGTGCGACGGCGTTGGGCGGCGGGCGCAGATGCCGGCGTGGCGTGGCGGTGGCGTCGGCGGTTCCTTCGTGGATGGAGGAGGCTGGGGTGGTGGTGCTGGAGGAAGGGTTCCGGCGAAACCCGTCGCTATCGGACTCTTACCGGCCGGAGGGGCTGCCGCGGCCGAACGCGACGGTGCTGGAGGCGCAGGCGCGGGTGTGCACGGGGCCCGGGCAAACGCGCCCTCTCGGGGAGGAGCAAGCAATGAAGGTCCTCGACACCATCCTCCGCTCCGGTGAGTTTGCTCGGCTCCTGTTAGTCGTAGCCCGTGGCCTCGGTGTTTTTGCTCTGTTCCGGATAAGAGTGCTTAATGCTGTGGTTTGGGTGATCTGGATCAACCCTGTTTTGTTGCCGCCGTTCATATACAAATTAGGATGAGTTTCTTTATCAGAACTAATGATATATTTGTCATAGCTCTAGAAATGTTGCGAGCTGCTCGTGACCTCTGGATGAATTTGGAGTCATTCTGGTGAATGATTGTGTTCTGTATATATAAGCTTGATTCAATCCTGATAGTATTGTTGGTTGAACTCTAAAGCGATTGTGGTTGGGTGACACAATCCTGGTATTTATGTTCTCAGCGTTATCTCATGATACAAGTTGATATGGAGCTAGAAATTAAGCATGTGAAACTAGGTTCTTGCACTTCAATTAGCACCTTCTGATATGGTTTATGATTGTTTATGTGCAATAATATGGCATGGCATGCAGTTTCTCTCCAGTATAATGATCCTCATGAGAATCTGCACATTGGGTAGGCACGGGACAAGCACTCTTCTTATTAAGTTCAGTTTCATTTTATTTTTTGTGTCTAATTTGTAAAATGAGAAAGTAGATGTGCCATGCTTGCAGTAGGAGTGCTTTGAACTTTGTTTCCTTGCCTTTCACGAGCATTTATATAGTATTTTGTTTGAAAAATCATTGTGTAGCAATGGGAGAACTCAAAGATGAGCCAGTGTCCAATGCACAGCTGGGTTCATTCTTTGCTGGCATGACAATAAGAGCTAATTCTTTTCCTGAAGCCACCCAATGGAGTGAGGGTGAACGGCGTGCCATGACTATATTCTGGCCACGCCTTGTGCAAGTACTTCCTCCAGAGGTGAAGTTTATAGCTGACCCTGAAGGAACAATCATGGGTGCAAATGGTTTAATAGGACCTCGATATGTTGGTCAAGGAACTGGAGAGATGAGACTTGTTGGTGCTTTGAGGGAGGTCCTAGCTGGTGGTCATTTAGGTTACGAGGAGGTTCAATGTGTTCTAAAGGATATTCTACCAGCTGGATCCAACACAAATTTAACGGTGGTTAGTGAAGCACTGCTAGCAGCATTTTTGATTGGACAACGGATGAATAGAGAAACTGATCGCGAGCTCAAAGCGTATTGTCTAGCCTTCGACAATGAACTAGGTAACACCAACCAGATTCTTTCAATTGAATTGAGGAATCAACAGCGTCATTAACAGCACCTTTTATCAGGCCCTCCTCCAGTTGCTGATGTGAAGTCATTGACACACTATGGTGAACCCTATGATGGAAATACACGCTTTTTTAGGAGCACTTTATTTGTTGCAGCTGTTCGAGCCTGCTATGGTGAGTCTTGCCTCCTCCATGGTGTAGAATGGATGCCACCTAAGGTTAGTACGCAACAATAAACATCTTTATTCCCTAAAAAATAAACATCTTTAAGATTGCTTTTAGTAATATTTATCTTGGGGTATATTTTTTAAAAAAATAGTGTACCTTTTGAAAACCATTTTTATTAACAATGAAGGTTTTCAGGGTGGCGTAACAGAAGGGCAGACGCTTAAATTCATGGGTGCAAACACACACTTGTCTCCAACTCAGGCAAAAACACTGCTGGAGGTGTGTTTATAGATTCTTGCCTTCTGCGCAAATGTTCTTTGGAGTTTTCTTTTCACTGCTCCTTGTATCTGATGACATTTTATTTTTGGTTTCTTTAAGGATGAGAACACTGGTTTTGCATACTTGAATCTCCAGGAAGCTTGCCCACCATTGTAAGTTCGTCATTTCCCTGTTACATTTATGCTTCATGGCCAAACAGACATTTCTGCCATATTTCTGCACATTTTAAGGATGGACTCACTTTTTCTTTTTGGAAATTGCAAGAAATATTTGAAAATCAAATTACTGCTTTGATTCGGCTTTGTGCTAGAAGAGAGGATCTACTCAGATAAGAAAAATAGTATTCAGAAGGAGACATTTTTTGACCTATTATTCTTTTGCAGACATTCGATTATTGGGCTCAGGGAGCATATTAAGAAACGACCACCATTGGCTACCTCTGAGAAAGTTCAACAATTCGTGAGAGTAAGTTAATCCCTTTTCACGTGTAGTTCTGTCGCAATTGCAACGCTTCGCAGCCATATATTTTTAATTAAATAACTCATGGCCATATTTTTTTTTTGGAATAATTCATGGTCATACATTGAAATATGATTCATTTAAAATCAGGCACTGGGGAAAGAATCAATAGTTGCAGGATTTTATCACGAGGGCTATGAAGATCCATTGCTAATGCTTATGCGAAGGAGAAGTGTTCATGCCGGATTAGTTGTAAAGGTAGGTTCGTTTTATTTTTCCGCCTATTCTTAATAATTTTTGTTAGTCTTGGGATTCTTACATTAAAACCACGGAGTATGACATGCCAATCATGGAACCAATACAGCATATTGAATGCGAATCTAATAGTTTAATATACTATGATTTCGACTTTAGAACATTAAGACTAAATGTATGGTGCTCGTGTAGGGTGAGGAAGGTGCACTTTCCATGACAACCAAGGAAAGATCGGCTCATGCGTCAAAAGGCCTTCCGGTGAACCATTGTTCGGGGTTTCGGACTCCAAGTGGGGCAAATTTCTCTGAAACTGATGGTACTTTAATATCTACTCATGTTATGGAACATAGGTAGCCTTCATAATGGTGACTGGGTACATACAGGATGATAGGACATCTGTTAACACTTTACAGATCACTTATCATGTGGCAAGGGATTGTATTAAATAAGCTACGGTTATGTCAAACATTTCTTATATTTTGTTAATGAATTGATAATTATAGCTGGAATTGCAATCCATATAGCTTCTTGTGAATGACAAAGAAAGCGACTATGAAATGATTGTAACCATATATATTTCTGGTGTTTCTTTCATTATCTAAAAATATATCTTTCAGGTGTTTCTTGGGAGAACTTCAGGGTCATTGTGAATGCTCACGAACTTGGTTTTGAATCCACTGAAACTCCAAGAACTGATAGATCGGTAAGGCTTTTTGTCCCTGGCAGTTGGTGCTGTTTTCCTTTTAGTTCCTGTTATAGGTCCGGTTGATTTTTTAGCAAAGCGCGGCCCTTATACAGTTTACTTTGCTAGTGCTCAGTGTTTCTGTTTATCACTGTCACAGTGTCACCCACTATTATTTTGCTGTTATATTTCCATTTAACACAGTACTAATCATTTCACTTACTATGTGTCCCAATTGAATCAGGTACTGAAAAACTTGGAGCTAGGTTTGGCAGCTCTAGGCGGGAAGAAAGGTGCAGCTTATGACCGAATAATTCTTAACGCAGCTATGGTTGACCACTTATTAGGTTGCAGCGGTGCTGAAGATATCGCCACTGCACTCGACCGGGCAAGAGAGGCTGTTGACAGTGGTAAAGCTCTCAGAAGGCTTATGAATTACATCAAAGTCTCACGTAAAGTGTCATAATTAGCTGTGACCGAGGCTCTGGATGCACAATTTTGGTTTCTGAGGCACGTTGAGCACCTTCACCACCACGTGACATACAGAGAAAACTGTGTAAGGTTCTGTCAATAAATTAATTGAAAGAACAATAGCTTGTTGAGAACCATTTTGAGAATGGAAATGTTTAATTACTACTGTCAGAATCTGAGTCGTAAGCAAAGTTGATGTTGTACGATTCAACTATAGTGTCATTGTAAATACATTCTGATTTTTTTTTAGTGAGATAATGAACAGTTCAATGTGTAATGGAAATATTCTGATGCTCCTTCATTCGTTTGAATTTCTCTTACGAATGAATGTGAGCCAATGTTGCTTGCTGTCAGGAGTTTGGTGTTTGGTGTATTGCCAATGTTGACGACTGCATCGGCAATCAATTGTTGAGGAACCTGATCCTCTCGAAATATGCGGAACTCAATTTTTGGGCAAAGTCGGGAAGGCCAGAGTGCAGCAGCAGCATGGAAAAGTGCATAAAAGCTTGCTTCCAGAATGGCCCGGGAGGCCCATGAATAATAGTAGCCCGCTTGTCAATAGTAGCCCATGATTGTTAGCTTTGCATTGATCATTCTCCTACCGCCCTACCGACAGTTGCATAGAGAAAAAATAATACTAAACCCAACCACCCCTCAAACCTTAATTTTATCCTCTATTTAGCTAGCCGGCCTTCAGCTTAATGCAATGCTATCGTACCACTATACATAACCAACTTATTAGCTTTAGGAAAAGAAGCCTCGCGTATTTAGCTAGCCGGCCTGCACCTTTGCGTCGCTGTTCCCTACTCTCAGACTCTCAGTTGCCGCTGCCTTTGCTGCCTCGGCTGCTGTCAGTGCTGCTCAACAAACCAAGAACACAACTCCGCAGAAACACAAGTCTTACTCATCGATCATCATCTGCCGATCTGCGTAGGAGCAGCAGCACATGGGGATCCAAGAGGTGAAGAAGAAGCTGCATCAGCGTCGCCACGGCGCCATGAGAGCAACAGAAGATCACCAAGGCGGCAAGGACGTCTGGGTCATCGCCACCCTGCCGCTGCAGCAGCACCTCAAGCCCGTCAAGACCGGCCGACGACGAAACGGCCAGGCTCAGCCTCAGGTCGCCGTCGACCTGGAGGACCGCGGCGAGGAAGAAGAAGAAGCGGTGACGCCGAAGGGGGAAGGGTGCCGGATACCGGCGGAGGCGGAAACGTGCCCGCCGGCGCCCAAGAAGCCGAGGACCGCGGTGTTGCTCCGCGACAGGCGCCGGTGCAACTGCGACGGCGAGCCGCACGGGTTCTTCCGCGTGCCGGTGGATTTGGAGGCCGCGTTTGCCAGCCTTGTTGACAAGGCAAATTAAGCTTGCTGTATACTCCTTGTATCAGGCATGCAGCTGTGTATTCGTTGCTCTCGAGTTCAATTAATCAATGGGCGCCATGTATGAGTCAGATTGGTAGAGTGCAGTTGTACAAATTCTCATTTTGCACATGTTAATGCCAATCCTTTCGTGATATTATTACTCTGCTGGATGCCCGAAGCTGCAATTTTTGCTGTTTTCAATTCGGATTTTGAGGGGAGTGATTGAGTATCTGAACGATGGAGGAATTCGACAGAGAAGAGAAGTGCACACGATAATGAATGATTCTGTATTGATCATCATATATATGGATACATATACATGCACAACGGTAGTTGAGTTAGTTCTCCAACTATGGAGCACCAGCGCTGTAGGCGCGAGTCATGGGCGACCGCATGCATGCAGGGCGTCGGGCGCGGTGAGTGCGTCGAGCGGCGTGGAGTCTCCTGGCGCAAGAATCGGTCAGAATCCGTTGAGCTACTGACGTGCTCAGCTCACAGTATCTGTTTCTTTGTTCATCGGCAGATTCTGGAGTCGAAAGTTCGGATCAACTACGTGAGATATTATTTGCTCCATTTTTTTTTTTGACCAACTGTATATATGTCTATGTGAGATACTATCCACACAGATGAACAAGTGATTAGACTCTGTCCCGCCAAATTTGAAACCCCAACAGGAAATCCGATTAACTCCCTGGAAACATGCCGGTCACTTTAGAGTTGATATAATCATAATCAGTGGTCTGCTCCTCCTAAAGCTGATTGCTTTCTCGAGCTTCGAGCTATAAGGAAAAGAGGACAGTTAGTTTAAGATCCCAATTTAAATTATTCATAGTCTACGCACAATAGCTTTAGCAAGTTGTCATTTTCTTTCTCTGCTGAATTTACACGGTAAAGAGTTATCCACTCATACATGCACACTTAAATTTAGTAGTTGATCGGATTTTTCGACGTGATCGTTGCTCCCAAAACAAAAATGATCACAAATTGTAAAAATGTTTTCTTGACTTTAGACAGCTGTCTACGACATGTTCATACATTGCAGAAATCCATCTTTCTTTTCCTTTTTCAGTTTATCCATTGCTGCCGTGAGCAGTCACCTGCATCTCTCGGATTCTAGTAGCGAACCTGTTTCTCTTTTTGTCACCGCCCTTCCTGTAAGATCAACAAACCCACATACTACTACCGCAGCCTAGCTTCGATAGGCCAGTAAACAATCGAATGTTCTGAACATTAGTAAACTGAAGTTCAGATACTGCTGCATGCACACACCACAGTTTTGATCAGGTAGACAGATAATCTGGAGGATACTAGTGTAAGGGCTCCCACGAGGGTTAGGTTCAGTGTGGTCTCCTTTATCTCCCTTGGATCCCTCCATGCCTGGGCCCCTACATTGCTGCAGCTTGCTCAAAGCCACCGGCCATGTAAAAAAGAAGGTCTACTGCTTCTTGTTCTTCTGGTTTGACCCTGCACAGTCAAGTAATCTATTTCTGTTTTCCAGTGGAAAAGCCACTGAAAAGTTTACTACGCTACCATAGATTTAATTACTAGTACTAGGAACTACTTAGTATGTCTGAGTGCAGGAACCAACCAGCTAATTCGATACCTTTTTTCAGTACACAACCGACCAGAGGCTTCAATGTGTTCTCCTGGTAAAACATTATGCATCTAAACTACTAAGAATCATGACGAAAAATGGTGCTCAAAACGACTTTTGAGAGTAATCTCTCTAATCAGTTTGTACGAAACCGATCGTCCGGCCAGAGACAACAGGGTTAGTTGATCCGACCTTTCCATTATGGCCTGGAGTTGGGTATGTCTCCAAATGATGAAAGCTGCAGTTAAGGGCACGTACTGAAGATGATTAAAGGGTCTAGCTCCACTTAATTCTGTCTACCATTATATTATAGGGGTACATGTATAACTAAATGGCACATGGTGTCCTTTCTTCTTCTTCTTTTTTTAACAACGCAATCACACGAGAAGTGTCATTATTCAGTTACTAAATCTTGTCGTGATTCATCTATCAAAGATATACTACGTATTAGGGTTGATCCAATTATCAGATTGGGTTGAGACTGATGAGAGACATGGAGATAAAGATGAATGTAATGGCTAATTTCTGGATCCCAAGTTAACATTGTAATCTCAATTACTTATAAGATGTCGAATGAGAACGACAAGAACAGAAGTTACGCTTCGCTGAAATTCATGCATGACTCGGCCAAATGTGACGGGCATTAGAAAAATCAGGCAAACTTGACCCCCGTTTCAAAATTGCATTGAGGTTCGAGACATAAATTTAAGATTCTCCCTATCATCAGTGACCAACAACTCGAACCCTTTCTTTTGCATCTCTGTTTCTCTGGATGCATCTTTATTGAAATAATTAACTGAAGCAATATAAAAACGCCTATCTGATTAAGCACAACCCCAGTTTCTCCAGAGAGAAAAAAAAAATTCACTCACTAGATCCTTTCCTCCAACATTACATAATTAGAGTTCATTCATCACACAAGCAATGTAATTACCTACTGTAGTCTGTAGCCTTGAAATTCCAGCTGCGAATGTACCAATGCGATGTACTAAGACATACTGTAGGCATCTATGCGTCTCGAGTGCTCTACCGTTTGCGGAAGTGTTAGAATTGATCTCTAACCATTTGGCTCAACAGTCAAATGGGCCTTTGACCTAGCGCCCTGATCGGGGGCGTCTAGCTCAACAATGGCTGGTGGGCTCCTGTCGCCAGCGTCACAATAAATAAAGATGAGAGCCGGAGCAGCACGCATAACTAAGTTCGTTGTGCCGCCACCAGCCCCACCGACACAAACCCTAGTCCGATCTACATGGGGCGCTCAAGCGACGGGAAACTCCACCGCCGCTCTCTCTCTCTCTCGCCCCCCTCTCACTAGGTCGCCGCCACAAGGACATCGACCGCGCCGCGACCTCTACGCCTCTGCCCTCACCACCGACCATCGCTGCTCTAGCGCAGAAGAACAGCAACGACAAAGGGCAGATGGCCACCTCGTCATCCTCGACTCCGGCGACCGGATCGGAAGGTATAAACACATGAAAAGTCACTCCTCTCCCTCTCGCTCTCGGATCCTACTCCTAGGTGATCCACAACAGAGACAAACAATGGCATCAGAGCCGGATCTAGTGAGTAGATCTCGTGAGCAACAGAAAAGACGTCTAAACCGTAACCGTAGGATTACATCACAGAAAAGACAACCGAAAAAAAAGAGAAAAGAAACGACGGCGAGGTCCTCGACCTCCCCGTCGACGGGCCGACGGGAGCCCTGGCCGAGGCGGT
>BCLG01000569.1:64757-79656 GCA_001602295.1 Zoysia matrella | reverse complement strand
GCCATCGCTCACACGCGCGAAGCGGAGGGCGAAGAAACCGAAATAGGGTTAGGGTTTCGCGGCGGGAGGGGTGACGGGTTTTTATATCTCGATTCCAACGGCCGAGATCACGAGGAGGCCGAACGGGACAAAATAGGCCCAGGCGAGGCGACGAATAGCCGGCCCAGGCCCAGGTTGCCTCGGCCGGTTTCACCGCCCACCACGCGCGGCCATTGTTCCAGTGGGCTGAAAAGCGTTTTGGGCCCAATTTTAAAAGGATTTTCTCTTTTCCATTTTTCAGAAGCATTTTAATTGATTAATTGGGTAATTTTTGCATAATTAAATCTATCAAAAATTGAACCAACGGGATAATTTTGACAGAATAGAAAAATAAATTAGATGCTTCTAGAGAATTTTACTTTCCGCTGCCTACTTAAAGTTATTAATTTTCATTATTAAATTCGAATCAACGAGAGAATTTAATTTTTAAAAAAAATAGTAATAAATTTCAGATAATTATGATATTGTTATTTTCTGACCAACGTTGATAATAACAGTATTATAATTTTTGTAATTGATATTTTTATGTATTATTTCTATTTCTGCCCAACGGTGATGTAGATTTAATGTATAAAATAAAATTGTGTGTCATATTTTTGACCAACGTTGGAAATAAGGCATATAATTTTATTGTTATTATGTTCTCACTTTATTTGATTTATTTTCAAGCGGATACAACTTGATGAGTTGTATCAAAGAGATCCTCACTCTCAAAGGTGACAACTATAGAGAGCGAAAGAAAAAGATAGACCTAGCGTTTATTTTGACTGAGGTGGATTGGGTTCTCATCAAGCACGTCCCACTGAGCCTGAAGCGCCAGTGAGGAAAGATGATAAGACTGATGCTGCTTGGCAGACTAAACAGAGGGATTATGCTTCTTTAAAAATGTCATATGACCTTGAGCATAGAAAATAGACCACAGCTAACAAGAAGTATATAGCTGTGATAAAAAAACATAATTGAGCCCGCAATTGTGGGCTCAATCTCAGAGTGTGACACTGTCACAGAGTACCTTGAAAGAATAAAATCAATTTACTGGCTCTTTAAAGACATATGCTACACAAGTGATTAAGCAGCTTGTGACAGAAATGTACTCTGGTGGTAACGATGACATAAGAGAGCACATACTAAGAATGAGCAACATGGCATTCAAGCTTAAACCAATGGATCTAGGTCTCAAAGATGAGCTCTTTATTCATCTGATTTTTTGCTTCTTTGGCAAAAGAGTTTGACACCTTCGTTGTCAACTACAACATGCAACCCGAGACATAGGATTTGAAAAAGTGCATAGCTATGTGTGTAAGAGGAGGACATAATTAAAGCTTCACATGGTGATTCTATCAACTATGTGAAGGACAAAAAAAAAGAATTTCAACAGTCACTCCTTAAAGAATAAGGAAAAAACCTCTGTCCATCAGCCTCAACAGAACAAATTTGCAGTAGACAAAGACCAGTGTCTTCACTGCAAGAAGACGGGACACTCCAAGAAGGATTGTCCCTCCTATTTAAAGATGATCATGACAAAGAAAGGTGAGAACATTATTACCTTTATAAACGAATCTCTGTATGTGCAATATTCGAAATCTACTTGGCGGATTGACTCTGGAGCAACTGTTTATGTTGCTAATTTTTGCAGAGATTCCGTTCGACGAGGACTATGCAAAGAAGAGAAAGATGCATTAAAGTTACAAATAGAGTCTAAGCTGAAGTTAAAGCCGTTAGCGATCTTTCATTAGAGTTAGCTGATGGCTTTACTCTTTTACTTAGAGATATTCTTTATGTTCCCTCTTTACAGAGAAACCTTATTAGTGTTTTATGTTTGGACAATGATGGTTATGATTGTCATTTTGAAAATGGTAAGTGTGAAATAATGTTTAATAAAGTATGTGTTGGTCTTACCATTTTACAAAATAAGCTTCATTTGTTATCACTACGTGATGATGTGAATATCGTATGTAATAGTGGGAACGTTGCGTGCGAGAAAGTAAATGAATCTTCGTCTATCAATGTAAATAGAAAACAAAAAAAAAACTCTAGATGCGTCGTCGAAATTATGGCACTGTCGTTTAGGCCATATTTCGAGGGGAAGAATAGAAAGAGTAGTTAAGAATGATATTCTTCCTTCACTAGAGTTCTCAGACTTAGAACAATGTAGAGAATGCATCAAAAAAAATATGTAAAGAAAATTAAGAAAGATGCAAAAAAAAGCACTAGAGTTCTACAAATTATTCATACAGATATTTGTGGTCTCTTTCTTGTGAAAAATGTGAATGGTTATGACTCGTTCATAATATTCACGGACGATTACTCTCGATATAGCTATATTTATCTAATCAAAGAAAGAAATGAAGCCTTAGATAAATTTAAGATATTTAAGGCTGAAGTTGAAAACCAATACGACTTAAAAAATAAGATAGTCCGATCCGACCGCGGGGTAGAGTACTACGGTCGACATACCTCATATGGACAAGTTCTTGGACCTTTTGCAATGTTCTTACAGGAGAATGACATAGTAGCCCAGTATTCTACACCGGCGAACCTCAGCAAAATGGAGTAGCTGAAAGACGTAACCGTACCCTGATGGATATGGTGCGAAGCATGATGAGCTATTTCACACTGCCATTGAGTTTGTGAATGAAAGCGTTAAAAACCGTCATTCATATTCACAATAGAGTACCAAGTAAGTCGGTGCCCAAAACACCGTACGAGTTGTGGACAGGAAGAGTTCTCTCATTAAACCACTTACGTGTGTGGAAGAGCCCTGCTGAGGCTAAAGTATTTAATCCAAACCTTGGAAAGCTTGATCCCAAAACAATAAGTTGCCATTTTATTTGCTATCCTGAAAAGTCAAAAGTTTTTTGTTTTTACTGTCAAGACAGATATACAAAGTTTGTAGAAACGAGACACGCTGTCTTCTTAGAGGATGAGATGATGAAGGGGAGCATGGCAGTTCGAGAGATTGACCTTGAAGAGAAGTGGGCGTATGCGCCCACTCCGATGATTCAAGAGCCATTGTTTACACTATCTGCTGTCGTTGCACCGACAATGCAAGATACTGTGGTGCAAGTACCTGTTATTGTTTCTTTTGTGACAACAATAAATATGAATGAGGAACCTGTTCTTCAGGATACTATAAAATCCATTGCCACAGGTGAGAGGGAGTAAGAACAGCCTCAAACAGAAAATGTTCAAAATGAAGAGGCCCCGAGGAGGTCTCAAAGAGTAAGAAGATCAGCTATTTTGATGACTATGAAATTTATCAAACAGAGAAATTTCAAATGAAGAATGATACCACCTTATTTGAAGAAGCCATGAGAAGTGAAAACTCTTCAAAATGACTTGAGGTCATGGAAGAAGAAATAAAGTCCATGAAGGCTAATAAAGTCTGGGACTTGAAAGTAATTCTTAAAGGAGCAAAAACAGTAGGCTGTAAATGAGTCTACAAGACAAAACTTGACTCCCAAAGGATTGTGGAAAGATATAAAGCACGACTCGTGACAAAAGACTTTACGCAAAGAGAAGGGATTGATTACAATGAGACATTTTCTCCAGTCTCATGTAAAGATTCCTTTAGAATTATAATAGCACTAGTAGCTCATTATTATTTAGAGTTACATCAGATAGATGTAAAGACAGCATTCCTCAATGGAGATTTGGATGAAAATGTTTACATGTCACAACCGAAAGATTTTGTCGTGAAATAAAATGAAAGAATAGGATGCCGCCTAAAGAAATCGATTTATGGGTTAAAGCAAGCTTCAAAACAGTGGTACTTGAAGTTTGACAGTACAATAAAAAAATTTGGGTTTAAAGAAAATATAGAGCACAACTGTGTTTACTCAAAGTTTAAAGATGGAAAATTTATCTTCCTAATTCTGTATGTGGATGATATCTACTGGCTAGTAGTGACGTCAGTCTGTTACTGGAGACAAAGAAGATTTTGTACTCAAACTTTGATATGAAAGATCTTGGTGAAGCTTCGTTCGTTCTAGGGATCGAAATTCACCGAGATAAAAACAAAGGGGTATTGGGACTGTCACAAAAAACATACATAGAGAAAGTCTTTAAAAAATTTGGTATACATAAATGTAGTTCTTCACCTGCACCTATAGTCAAGGGCGACAGATATGGAAATTTTCAATGCCCCAGAAACCAGTACGAGCTCGATCAAATGTAATCGGTTCCATATGCTTTAGCTGTCGGAATCTTACAGTATGCTCAAGTGTGTACACGCCCTGACTTGGCATTTATTACCGCATTACTTGACAGATTCCAGAGCAATCCTGGAATAGAACATTGAAAATTAGTAAAGAAAGTCTTGCGTTATTTGTAAAGAACAAAAGGCCTCATGATGACATACAAAAGATCAGATTCACTTAATATAATAGGGTACACAGATTCTGATTATGTGAAGGATGATAAAAAGTCTACATTCGAATATGTGTTTACTCTCGCTAGAGAAGCTATATCGTGAAAAAGCTCAAAGCAAACCGTCACTACATCGTCTACCATGTATCTCGAGTTTGTAGCATGTTATGAGGCTAAGGGGCAGGTGAACTGGCTTAAAAAGTTCATACCCGGTTTAAAAGTGGTTGACGACATCTATACACCACTTAAGTTGTACTGCGATAATGAACCCGCAGTAACGTATGCCCACAACAATAAGTCAAGTGGTGCTGTCAAACACATTGACATAAAGTACTATGTTGTGAAAGATAAAGTTCGGGATCAAATTATAAATCTTGAGCATATAAGTACCGCAAAGATGTTAGCGGATCTGCTTACTAAAGGCTTACCACCCAACGTGTTCAGAAAACATGTAGCCGGCATAAGTTTAAGGGAAAGTCTATATGATTCCTGGACTAAAAGATGGCCCAAAAGATTAAAGTAACTATTTTAGAACAGAGAGGTGTATTGTAGCTGTTGAATCTATCAGCGATTGAGCGTGACGATGAAGCATATTCTATGCACTAATCTGTGATGAAATAAGTAAATTCAAAGGTATTTAAAGTTTATTTAAAGTTAAAGTATAAGTTGTGATCAAAAGGGAGAATGTTAGAATTGATCTCTAACCATTTGGCCCAACAGTCAAATGGGCCCTTGACCTAGTGCCCTGATAAGAGGCGTCCAGCCCAACAATGGCTGGTGAGCCCCTGTCGTCAGTGCCACAATAAATAGAGGTGAGGGCCGAAGCAGCACGCATAACCAAGTTCGTCGTGCCGCCACCAGCCCCACCGACACAAACCCTAGTCCGATCTAAGGGGGTGCTCAAGCGCGAATCTCCACCACCGCTCTCTCTCTCGCCCCCCTCTCACCAGGTCGCCGCCACAAGGACGTCGACCGCGCCGCCGACCTCTACGCCTCTGTCCTCGCCACCGATCGTCGCTGCCCTAGAGCAGAAGCACAGCAGCGACAAAGGGCAGATGACCACCTCGTCGTCTTCGACTCCGACGATCGAATCGGAAGGTATAAACATATGAAAAGACACTCCTCTCCCTCTCGCTCTCGGATCTGACTCCTAATTGATCCACAACAGAGACAAACAGGAACAACACCCGAATGATCGTGCATGGCCCTCTCCACTGCACTTGCACGGTTTCGGAAAGGGATCTTCCTCTTCCATATGACGTGGGTCATGGCCCTCATGGGCATGTGCTGGAATTCAGTGGCATCAACAAACACACGGCCCAGGCCAGTGGGAGGCCCATGTACGCCCGGAAGGCCATGCGCCCATGCGCATGTAAGCACTTTGCAATCATGAAAGGAATTGGATGCAACGACGATCATCAATGTACTAAAATTCGGCACTGTGCCATTAAATGAGGCAATTCATTTTGTGCAACAAACAATAAACAAGTTCATCATTCATTCATACATGTGGATCACAGTTGTGGATCCAGTAGCCTCATCTATGATACACAAATACAGGCTTTGTTCTCTCCCATCATACTGATCACAGCACAGTGGTTGTACATACTAGTACGGTTGCAATTCAACATAAAGTACTGTATCCTATTCCTCCTACTAAAGTTACCAAGAGCTAAGTGTTACTACGACTCTTGAAACTGTACTCGAATCAGCGCCCTAGAAATGAGAGGTACATCCCTTCAAGGGATGAACAAGAACTTGGGAAGTTGTCCTTAGCAGAGCTTAGGCATTTGATAAGTTCATCTGTTTGACGTTTCATCATGTACAGCTCTTCGGCCCGATATTTGGAAGACCATTCTTCAATTATCCTGCACGTTGGAAACAGCAAAAGATGAGAAAAGGAGACAGCAGAATAACAGCACAATACCATTGTATGACTTCAGAAGCACCGCTCAGTTAACAGTTGAAATTTTTCATCATTAGGCAAATACGTGAATCGTGAATAAGCATCGGACAAAATGGTAGTATGTATTATGAATAAAAATAGGTGATTTCCTCACAAAATCACAGTAGCATATGACTAAATACAAACTGTAAACACCATAAATGGACACGAACAAAGTTTGACAAAGATTCATGCTGAATCGCAAGTAAAGTCCCATAAATTGTCAAGAAAACTAAAAATATATGTATAAATACTATGCAGCAAGCAACTTGAGCAAGGAAGAATTTCACTGCAATATTTTGATAGAAGAAAACAAATACATCTTTCCGTAACCCATGGGAGTGTAAGCTATAAAATGCACAAGGTTTCTACAAAACGGAAGGAGGGTTCATACTTCATAAGTATTGCACATGATTAGATAGCAAACACAATAACAAGTTTTAGCACGCATCATACCTTAAGTCTAGCTCTGAAGCATTGGTACAATCTGAATACATGAGTTTAACACTAGGCTGCAGATCTGCTGCTCCATGTAAGCAATCCATATCATTTTCATAGCAGCAGCCAGAAAATAACCATGCTTTTGAACTAAGAAGAACTAGTTGCAGGATGGGTCTTTTAGTTTCCAAATCTCTAACTACTGTACGGAAAGATATTTCATCTTCTGCAATTTCTAGCAATAGATTAACAAAAAGCCTTTCCAATGTATGTACCCTGCACAAAGATAATATATATGTCCACGTATCAGTAAGAAAATCAAAATTCCTAGTGAGGATAGAGTATCTCATCCACAGCACCAGCTAAACAGACATTAACTGTTCTCTTTTTTCCAAACATAATCAAATATGGAAGTAATTACCTAAACACATCATGAGGACCTGCAACAGGAAGTTCAGTTGATGTGTAGCACTTAAACAGTCGTATCCGACCATCAGCTGGAGCAACCGAACATTGAGAAGGGTATGACCCAAGAGGTGATGAGCATCGAGCACAGAGAAATTCAAGCCACTCAAAATCACTCAAAAGGTTAGATGCTTTAATGATGAAGCTACTGCCAAGAGAAATAGTTTTTGTTAATTTGTAATCTCTTTTGGTCTCCAACATAGTCTGTTTATTCTGGTTTTCCATGGACATTGGTGAAGGATTATATTCACCTTTCCCATTGTACTCACTGGCACAGCAGCAATGGCATGAATCTAGCAGCGATAGATCAATCTCTTTGCCAGATTTCTTCATGTTCTCGACACAAAAATCATTTTGAGACTTCTCAGAGTTCACATCAATACCATTTTCCTTCTGAGAAGTGCCAGATTGATCAGCTTGATGAGAGACACCATTTGTTTCACTGTGAATGCAGGTGATATCTGGATTTTCCAATTCACTTCCCCCAGCAGCATGATCTTTCCCTACAGTAACATCAGCTTTAGCAGCTTCTTGAGCAATAGAATCATGATCAAGCATCAAACAAGCTATCTGAGCCAGAAATTCAGACTCAAGATAGTCTGTTTCTATACTAATAGAGGTCACATCCAGTAGACTTGTTCCCTCCAAACGACCATATGCATTAATATAGTTGGATACTAGCTTCTCACTAGCACCACCAAATGAGGTGCAACATCCACCAAACCAATTGTCAGCCACATCCTCCCAATTCAAAGATGGCATTTCCATAATGTTCCTGGAAAGAAAAGGTACTGCAAACTTGACTGATGCAATAGGCATACAGATTAACATGGCACACTAAATAGAATGTCATGGTCTACAGGTGCAAACTGTGAACCACTGGTCATCAGGGCCAGCGATATGATTTAATTTAAGCAAGTCAAGCTTATATAAACCTATTTGCGACAGACATAGCGAACGTAAAATGAGTACTGATAACTGCAGAGTGGCATGTAACTAGAGCCAGGCCACCAGTTCAAAGTGCTCTATACCTTAGCGGTTGTTTTGTCAGTCTCGCTGAACAAACTTTGCAATACAAGTGAACTTCTCTGGAAGATAGACTCCTAAAATCTGTTTATCCATGAAAATGGGTCATCATAAAAATGAATTTTCAGTTTCAATCTCCATAAAACGAGATGAAATGAACATGGCGCATGAACATTTGTGGAACGAAGTTTCACTAACGTGGGGAAACGGCACACAAATGATGACTCACCGTTGCGCAGCGTTAGAGGAGCTGGCGGCTCGACGCCTGGGGCCGGGGGGAAAGCGGCGGCGACGACGGGGTGGTCGACGGGGAGGACGAGCGCGAGGCGGACCTCGACGTGGTCCCCCGCGGCGCGGCACTCTACGGTGGAGGAGGGATCGACGAGCACCCTCGGTACGGGAACCCGGAGGACGACAGATTCCCCGGCGAGCGAGAAGGAGATGATGAGAAGGGAGGCGTCCAGGCGAAGGTCGGCGCGGAGGCCGGAGAGGACGGCGTCGGGGAGCGCGGGGCGGGGGAAGAGGTAGAGGCGGAGGAGGGGGAGGTGGCCCAGGGCTTCCCACGTGTACCGCCATCGCCGCCGGTGCGCGTGGTCGCCGGGAGCGGCGGCGGGGGCTGCCATGGCGCTGTGGCTGGCTCTAGAGAACGAAGTCTCCGAGAATTTAGGGCCCGGCGTTGCGTACATCCTGACCGTCCATCGTCTAACTTACGTGCCAGAACGTTTAGAACACCGAAAGGGGTACCCTGGTTGCATCGAGTTGATGTCCATGCATTTCTCGTAGCGATCCGTTACTCAAAACTGCTAAACATTCAAGTATATCATCCCTTCATTTTCACAGGGAGAAAGACGCACTCTTTTAATAAAAATGATGAATTTCATAGAATCGTACAAGATTTTTAGAATCAGTTTAGTTTCATATAAAAATCGTAGAAATAAATGCCTTGTTCAAAGGGTCACTAGCTAAATAACCTGCAATCTCCCTGTGAAACTATACAAGATTTCAAATGTTTAAACGTTCTGAACAAACTTGCAACACTCGCGTTTCCACCAGCACGTCCGGCTGCAGAACCTCCTCTCCTCCTCGTCGCCGTCCCATCCCTCCGCGGCCTCCGACTCCCGTACGCCGCACCGCGGATTCGTGCAGGGCATCGGAGTCTGGGCCACCCTCCACCGGCGCATCGTCACCTGTCTCGTGACTGCCACGGCCTCCCGGCGCACGGACGCGGTTCTGCTCCGTGTAGTCCTGTGCCCGCCCGCGGAAGAGCTGGGCGGGGGAAGACACAGACACTCCAACCGTTCCAGCGCTCGGGCCGTGGTGTCCGGCGCCCGGGCGGCGTCGTGCAGCGTGATCATCCCGACCATGTAGGCCGCGGCGGCGTGGCCGTGAGCCATGGCGCGGCGGAGGTGGCGGAGCCCAATCGCTCGTCTCCGCCGGTTGCAGAAGTACTACTCCAATCCAAGGATGTAGGAAGCCTCGGGGTTGCCGGTCGCCGCGCACCGCCGGAGCACCGACAGGAACCGCGCCTTGGCCCACCAGTGCAGCTCCCACTCCCTGTGCGCGGCCATGCACCGGCCCACCTTCCTCGCCGCCGTCGCGTCGCGCGCGGAACACCTTACACCTGCATGAATCACGATCACATTATTCACGGTTGGTCATATTTGCACATGTATAGTAACAATCAGAGAAGATCAGAAGAATTCAGAATTTACGATCGCCGGAGGTTGACGATGTCGACGAGGGGAGTCGCCGATGTCCATGCGTGGAGCAAGCGAGTCCGTGGTTCTGGCCCCTGGTCCCTTGCCTTCTTCAGGCTGCTCGTACGGCCACACAAGCACGTGTCACATAGCTAATTGTGGAAAAGGTCTAGGAGAGGCAGAAAAGGAGGTGGTTTGTGGTTTATAGATGATCCTGGATGCTGAGACCAGCAAGCAGGAAGCGGTGGGGCGGTGCTGATAGACATACCACGGCAGCACCAGAAGGCGCCATTGAGTTGTTTACTTCTTACGAACGTCGACCTCAAAGAACAAAGTAGAGTTGACAAACCGCGGTTAATTTCATTGTTCCGTAACAAAAGAGTGCTGACGGACAAAAGAGCAGATGAAAAAGAGAATAAGTTTTCCCAATACATCTCTATATCTATTTCTTTCTTCCTCCTCATTTTCAATGCATCTCACTTTTTCACCCCTTATCCGTATCTAAAATATCTAAAATGACAACGGAGGGAGTAAGGTTCTACAGTTTGGAGAATGGAATTTCTGAGATCTAATTATAGAATGATTAGCGTTCTGCTAGCCTCTAAGAACAGCGCTTAAATATCTCCGTTACTGATTTCAGGTGAAGATATCAACTGTGTTCTCAAAATAAGGTGCCAAACTTCGTAAAATGGATATATTATTTAACCAGCCTTTGAAAATTGAATACTGAGAATAGCAGACAACACAATTTCTCATTTTACTTCAATCACAACTCACCACTACTGTAATGAACAAGAAATTACAAGGCTACAGGTAAGGAAGGGAACCGAAATTTGAGTAAAAAAATCAGTAAAGCAAAAAATTAACTCCAGATGAGATATCAGAAGCAAGGCACGTTTTCATTTCTCATGACCATGCTGCACGTCGAGTAGATTGATGCGGCCGCAGCTTGCACTGCCCACTCGCTCTCTGAAAATTCAGGGTTCTTCAGCCTCCTGAAAGGACAGATGAGATATACACCATTAGATACTAATGCTGGCAGCCTTTGAAATGCTGTAGTGATTCAGTTGCTAATTAATTTTTTTTAACTGAG
Organism: Zoysia matrella; assembly: GCA_001602295.1. Taxonomy (NCBI): domain Eukaryota; kingdom Viridiplantae; phylum Streptophyta; class Magnoliopsida; order Poales; family Poaceae; genus Zoysia; species Zoysia matrella. Next base: position 68,585 of record BCLG01000569.1, on the reverse strand, counting down.
TTACATGACTTTGAACATGAAACCTTGAAAATATAAAAGATCGATAATGTCATGAGGAACTAACCATAATTCAGCCATAGGTCCTAGCAGTGCAGCATCGCAGGTCATGTGCTTCAGGCCTTTATCACAACTCAATTGCATTTCTTGGACTTGCTTCAATCGGATCTCCTGCAATTAACATTTGCACAGTCAGGCATTCTTTCAACCGACAAAAGGCAGTGCCCTTAGCTGACATACGTACCGGCAGTGAGCATCTAACATTGGCACAGAAGTGAATCATAAATATCAAAGGTCACAATTGCTATGAACAATTACTGATAGGCAACTCTAATGGATTTAAGATCATGAAAATGAAGGATAGGAAATCATGTTTGTTTCTACATCACAAAATATTCTGACTGAGAATAAACTTACCAGGTGTTTCCCCTCCTCCTGAAGTGCCCTATCCATCTGAACAAAGAGAGACCTCCATCGCGCCGCATGTGCTTCTGAAACTGCTTTATCAGCACATCCAGCTTCAGAAGAATTTGCAATCGATGATTTGTTCTCTTGATTAGATGAAAATTCTGTTGCTATTAAGTAGGACAATTCAGTGTGAAGAGCATTTCTGACTCTCTTCCTGCTACGCTTCAAAGCTGGAATAATGAGGGGAAAATGTATTAGGTGGAATGCTTGAATAAAACTCTGAATCTTATTTTCAGATTAAAATTGTTACCAGCAAGGCGACCTCTAATGTCCTGATGAAGTAGTTCCAACCACTGAGAAGCAACACTAGCAGCTGATCCAAGAGAAACAAAACTGTAAGATACAAATATTTCTATAAGTAGTATCTGCTGAAATGAATCCTCACCAAAAACAAGTAACTACTGCAATGATTAGTTTGATAGGCAATGAATCATACCTTTTACTGACAATAAAGTCATGTAATCATGATTAGATGCAATACCATCAACTGATGTACTGCAGGTCCTATCTGAAGCCATAGTAACAGCAGATGAGAGTTGCAGTTTAAGATTGTCACCGTCTGGAAAGAAGTGTGATGCAGTAGGCAGTCCTTGATGAAACCCTGCATTATCATCTTTCATCATGAAATGGCCCTTCATCGATCCGCCCCCATAGCTCTGATCAAGAGTTCTCTCACTAATGTCTTTACACCTTTCTCCAGTACAAATGGACTGATTCTCATTCTCAGAGTGCACCATAGCCTTAATTATAGAGTACACTTGCTTGCTGTTTCTAACATGGTTTATGATTCCAGGGTTTAGCCCAGATAATAGGCCACTGGGAGCAGCAACCTTCATAAACTTTTTAGCCTGGTTCTGTACAATAGTGCTCTTTTTTAGTTCATCATCTCTTTTCCTTTTTGGGGGGCGACCACGTGGTTTAGGCACCACTACATTAGCATGAGATGATGAAAGAAATCCATTCTGCTTCATTTCTCTCCACTTTCTATGTGACTCACTTTCTTCTATAGCACCAGTAGTACTGCCACACTCTGATGGATCACTAACTTTTGACTGCCCCAGCTTCTTGTAAGGAAAGAAGGGATTAATCTCTGCTGCGTCAGAACTATCTACTATGTTAAGGTCCAATCCAAGATGCACAGCATTCATCCTATTCTCATCTTGTTTTGCATCAGGCTTGAGTTGGAGATTTGTCCCAGACTTATCTTTATCACATGTCAAAGAATCCATACAATGCAGCTTCTCCAATGGTGCTACATTGCTATCGCTACCCACAGTCAGACAAATGGCTTCATCCTGAAGCGCCCCATCCTTAGGCAACAAAGGTACTTTATCTTCACAACTAGTGGTACCTTCAATAGTCAATTGAGAAGCCCCCTTGTTACACTGACTCAAGCAAGCTTCTCCTTGATCCGATGTTTGTGAAATTCTTTCCCTTAGATCTACAGGATGAAATCACAGCAGAGAGAGCAAAAGCATGGTTATTGAGGCATAAAGTACAGGTGATTTGTTAGACAAAGGAAACTACATTTGATGAATTCAGTTCAAATTTCAGATGCAGTGCTAAAGATTGTTGCTACCATATTATTTCCATCCATTGAACTGTTAGAGGGGATGCAGTAGAGAAGTATCGTTTCATCTTGCTGCTGAAGAGTATGCAAGAAGGGGAGCACTAGCAAGCAGCAAAGCTGTTGAATTGTCACCATGAGATCATGGGTTCGATTCCTCGAAACAACCTCTTGCAGAATACAGGGAAAGGCTGCGTACAAAAAATCAAGCGGTCGGACCCTTCCTCGGAGTGTCCACAAGCAGAAGCAACGTGCACCAGGCTGCAAATTTTGAAGAATATGCAAGCAGCAAGTCCCACTAAACACCAGTTTGCTCATCAAACAGCAGTTCAATTGGTAAAAAATCATCAAGTGTTCATCCTTTGCGCACTTTATGCATCTATAATTTTCTAAGATTAATCATGATGTTCCTAGATATCAGTGCTTGCTGAAGCAACAGAGCAAGCTACATCCTCAATAAATCTAATAGAAAAGTGTGCATCAACTGGCACGCTTAGATCTGTTAGATAGTGCACCGTACTGTACTAGTATGACATTCTCGAATTCTTATGCACAAGCCAAGTAGCCAACGCGGCACTACATAGGAATCAGGAACCCACCTTCCAATCCGTCTGCCGGCTGCTGCGACGCGCTCCCCTCTGCAGCCCCGCCACCGCTCGAACAGCCCGTCACCTCCAATTCCTGCACGAACAGGAACCAAGACGTTAGCATATCGTTCCCTAGCCTCAAAAGTCAAGGACGAAACGAAAGCCATCCACCATAGGCGGCGGCGCGACCGATCCGACGGGATCCGTGCCCAGGCGCGGCACCTCGGCATCCATTCGGGAGCCGGCGAAGAGGCGAGGCGACGACGGGCAGAGGCACGGGGAAGGTGCCAGGGATCTGGGCGGCTGCGCCGTCTAGGGTTTGGGCCGGAAAGGCGGGGTGCGGGTTCAGAAGGGGACGCGAAGCTCTTGCTCGGTTTTGAATGGAGGTGCGTGGGATGGACGGGGCTGGTGGATTTATATTGGGTTCAGGTTTTCTTTTTGAATTTGCGCGGAGGTGGGCGCGGCGGGTACCCGCGTGTGCGTGGGGTTGGGCTCGTGGGCCTGCCTTTAACCATGGGAGCGGCCTCCGTTTCAAATTCGGGAAAAAGGAATTTGAATTTGGTGGTGCGGACAAGCAGGTTTAAATTTTGAACGCTGAGATCTGGAAGCTGGCCGTCCTGTGTTTTGGATTATTAGGCCTGTTTGTTTTCTCATTAGATTATATGATGTAGATTATAATCTTAATTTTTTATAATTTAAATTATAAATCTATATTTGTTTGTTTGACAATTCAGCTTATTTTCAACTTAGTAAGGATAGTGAGTTTTTGAAAACTATAATCTCAAATAAACATTTAATGATCAGCTTATTAGATTATAATAATCTATATTTGAGATTAAAATAATCTGATAAATAAGCTTCATGTTTGTTTACCTCTATATATTATAATCTACTAGACTGTAATCTAGTAGATTATAATCTCAAACAAACAGGACCTTATTTCAACCATGCAATTTTTTAGTCATCCTTTGCTACCAACCACTTAAAAAAATTACTCAGAAAGGACATACTACCTTTCTATCACGTCTTTTGCACATGATTTAGGCTCTTTTTCTTTCCTCATTAGATTATATGATCTATATTATAATTTTAATTTTTTTATAATCTAGATTATAATGTAGAGATTATAATCTATATTTGTCTGTTTAGCAACTTAGCTTATTTCCAACTTGATAGGGGTAGTAAGTTTTTTTGAAGACTATAATCTCA
>BCLG01000569.1:23953-58602 GCA_001602295.1 Zoysia matrella | reverse complement strand
ACAGAACAGTTAATATCATTTCAAAATTATGTAAGTTGCCATTGTTGAAAAAATATTATGTAAGCTGCCAGTAGACTGGACGAAAATGCATTAGCATGTCTCTCCTTTCTTGTTTTTAAAATGAACAAAAATTGATTTTACATTTGTACAAGTACTGATATGCGTGTAATATTAACTCCCATCATGAATTTGGAAATCTGTACTTATATTTAACTGTCTACATGAAGAATTGCTGAGGTAAAAATGTTAATGTGAAATTGTTGTTCAAACTGCAGTACTGGCTATTGTTTTGGTTGGCTTGCTATATGGATTCTTCATTGCTATAATATGTGGACAGCGGATCACTGAACGACATTACCATATTCTTGCAAAGCAAGAGTTAACAAAGGTTTGTGAAAGGAAGAAACATTTGAAACAAGTTGTATTGATTGATTCTTTTTTCATTCTTCTAGAAGTGTAGTTACTTGATACATATAGTGTTGCTGGCAACTTTTAACATCTAGCTTCGTAGCATAATTACTTCCGAAACGTGGCATGGCCTCTTTTCTTCTCACTTACCGAGAAAACTTCTAGTTCTGCTTGTAACGTTTGATCTGATGCTGGCAGGAGTATATTGTAGAGGATCTTGAAGGAGCTGACGAAGTGCCAGATCTTGATCCTAGCCATGTTACAGAATTGAAGATATTGGGACTCTATTAAACGTAACTGCATATACCAACAGGTACGGAATGTTGCTCTTAAGCTTTAAAATATTTGCTTAGCTGTTCCATGTGTTCCTTTCTTCTATAGATAATATCTCCTCACCCCATATAGATACAAGCGTAACTGACCTCCAAAAAGGCAGTAATCACTCAGAATGAATTCCCAAGCATCTCATATTCCCAGATTCTGCTTCAAGCTGATAAGTGAGAGCACATCAAGCTAAGAGTTCAGAAATCACTAGAATAAAACTCATTACCTGCAGTTATTTTTCTTTGCACTCAGTCCTGCTTGGTGCAATGATTGTCTGTAGATGAGTAGTTTAATGTTCTGAAATACAGTGTGAATGCTTCTGAACGATCGACTCATGATGAAATGTTGTTTCCTGTGTTATCCAGCACGATCTGCTGAACTGCTGCTGTTAGTGTCAAGGGTATTCAGATTGATATGATTGGTGAATTTGTGAAAAAAGTGATTGGGATGATTGAAGCCTGAAGGCACAACCCAATCAGAGGCCCTAATGCCATTTGATTCATCCATAATCCAATGCTGAATAGCTATGATCAACTCCCTGGGGAATTGCAGAAACTTTGGGATCTGCTCTAATTGCTCTAGGTTGTCTGCCCTGGACTAATTTTCCTGTTTTATTTTTCAGATAAACATCGACGGCACACTGGAAATGACCTGTAAAGGTCGATGATGCACAAGGTGCACAACTTCATCAGGACAAATGGTCCTTGCCGTGGCACATAAATTGTTGAAAAGAAAAACTACTTTGTTTCAAGCCATTTGAAGTTTTCTTTTGTCCTGTAGATTTTTTTTTAGCTTTGAAGCAAGATTTTAACAGGAATCCCCACATATCTCAATTAATGAGGAAGACTGATACAATACTTAGGGTGCCACTCCAACCAGACATTCTTGTAAAGTAGCAGCGTATTTCTATTTATCCTTCCTTGAGGTTAAAAATAAACATTTTTGAGATTCAAAATAAACACGTAACAGCTGAGATGTAGTATGCCATTTGTTGTAAATACCTCGACATACTGTATTGCAATGCTATGAACAATCTATATACCCTGGAAGTGTGCAAAAGTTTGTACACGTTGCATTGTTTATTAGAAAATGAAATTAATGTGGACTTTGATGCCATCATAATTAGGACTGCACATGGTAGTCTTGTACTAGCGCATTCTTTTATTTGTATATTACTCTTTAATTTTCTATGATTGTTAGTACTACCATCGTATTAAAAGATATGAGCATTTTTAAGTTTGGATAAGGTTAAACTATTTTAATTTTTACTAATAATATCTAAAAAGTTACATAGTTTTTAATATAAAAATATATTTTTTATAAAATTTTATTTCATAATAAATTAAAAAATATAATTTTTTATATAATTAAATATTAACAATTATATATTATTAGTGGCTAAAATGATAAAAGTTTGATTTTGACTAAATCTAAAAATATTTATATTTTAGAACAGTGCGAGTTGGGAACCTGGATGTGCTGCTGAGATCGAGAGCACTCATGCAGGAAGGTGCTACTCCGATGCTGCTCCAATCGTTAATAATGCAAATATCTGACTGAAGGTCATACTCATCAACGATCCTGTGGAACCATCTCATGTGCAAAAAGCGAACAAGATTCTCAATTTCCAATCTATGCATAAGGATCTACAGTAGTAAATGTCATCTTAGTCATGAGTTCATGACTCATGGAATGAATTTTTGAAACTGAAACTCCTCTCGTTTTCACTTGGGTGGATGGCTGGAAAAGCATCATAAATTTAGCTCTTGCTTGCTTCATTCATATCCAGCTATATAGGATTCCCATATAGGTTTCTTTTGTTCCGTTAAGTGCATTCAACTTTGCTAATTAACCTCTTCTTCGCAGAGAAAATAGTTGCGTAAGCTCATAGGCTCATAGCTCTTGATCACATACTTGTAGTTTTGTAGCATCAGCATGTGCACACAATTTTTCCGCAAAAGACATCGTTTTCACATCTTCGAGCAACTTTCTTATCTTTGATTCAAAATGCTACAATAAAATTCAAGTATCTGGTGTCACTTGGAGACCTACTAATGAGGTCCTAAAGAAGTAAAGATGATACGAGCACGCAAGTCATGTTCTGAGAAAAAGAAAACAATTACCAGTCATTTCCCAGGATAGGTATGCATGCAGTTTCTGAAAGTCGCTGTGATGGTGGTGATGCATGACCATGGTGGTGGTGGATGTTAAGGTACAGACCGTGACTTGTTCATTTCTGTGGCAGAGTCCTGATCGGTCTCAAACTCTTTGATTGGGTGCTGGAATTATGACTAGATTCGCGCATCGATTATTTCTATTATAGTAATATTTTTGTTACTAAAATGTCAAAGCCAAGATCCATTGCTTTACACTGATTTGCTTCTGAAATTCCCAATGAATTACAAATAATTTTAAGATCATGTACCGGATTGAATTCTCTACGACCGTACTCTTTGATTTAACATATTCTATCTGAAAAAAAACAAAAAACAAGGTTGGATTGTATATGGGTATCAAAAAGTTGCAAAAAAGTCAAGAAGGATGCTGATAGAGGCATGATTGTGGTAAGGAACAGCAAATTTCATAGCAATGAATACCGACATTTTTTTATGGCTAACGATGTTCACGAGTCATATCACAACAATCTGCTGCTCCTACACCTATCACTGCCTTGGTTTCTCTCATTGACGGATCATATGTACCTTTCAATCACTGTAGTTCAACAGTACGTGCAGGCAAATAAAATCAAAGGAGCCATGTGTAGATTTGTCGCTGGTAAGCTACCCTTTGCAAATACTCATTCCGTTTCAGTTTACTTGTCATTCTGGCTACGTTTCTGGGTGTATTTGGTGAATCTTAACTGAGCAAGCCAAACGCAGCGATCATTCTCCTTTTTCTTGCAGAACGGGAAAAATGTATAGCAAAAAGGGGATCGCAAAGATCATGCAACAGAAAGGTGATCGAACATGGAAGGACACACTGATATCTGATGGTGAAGCTTTCATCCTTTCAGGGTAAGGTAACAGCAGCTGCTTTACCACAAAGCAGAGCACCGCGCTCTCACAACAGAGCTAAATTGGACTGTTTGCATCTAATTACCGGCAATCACCCAATTGGCAGGTCGCCAAATTTCTGTGAAGAGCAACACCACTATGTCTTCTGCCAGCTTACTCTTCAAAGTAAAGTTCTTCCCCAACCTTCATTTCCCATGAATGCACGTACGTTGCAACCATGCCTATGGGCTATGGCATCACAACAACCTGCTTTTGACCCCTTGAACACTAGAAACAAACTACAACCTTCACACAATGACCATCACAGGCTCTTTCTTCCTGCATCAGCTCAATAATACCGCCTTTTCGCCTTCTGTTTTAGCAACATATATAGCGTGTCAAAACCGTACAGAGCAGTATGCATGCAAACGAATTAACAGGGTAGTGCAAGTGGAGAGGGCATGTTTGCTTCATAGAGCAGTGTGCATGCAGGGCAAGCTGCATCTGGTACTACAAAGCTAGCAAAAGATGCAATGTGAATGCGAGCGAGCACATTGTTTGGTCGTATCTTTTCCATTTACAGAAAAAGGTGTTCCAAAAACCAACAGTAAAGTAGGCCGAACACGCATGTTTCTCTGTCGCCGATGGTTACATGCAACATGGAATGCGAGAGAGGCAGAACAAATGTAATCAGATTCTACCAATTGTCTGTCGGAGAACCATCTGAAATTGGTCAGAATTCAGCATCGGGTGCAGTTGGGATCAGTCGAGGATCTTCTTTATAAAGCATGTTTCACATCAGGTTCAAGAATTTGTACCTTGCTCGTTCCAATTTTTTTCGAACCTAACAGAAATAGACTTTAACCTGAGATAAATAAATCTACCGAACATCTATTTGGTTTATGATTTTTCTACAGACAAAACAGATTCACCCGATTCTGATGTAATTTCACGCAGAAATACTGTTATGGAAAAGCATACAGATCTCACTCTCTGCACCTCTGTACATGCTGCATCAAGCTACGCTTCAATAACAATGACTCAGATCAATATTTTTTTCAAGGAATGACTCAGATGAATTAGTGGAACGGTAAGATTACCAATGGAGCAACGCGACTGAACATGAACGCGGCAGCCTTTGTCTGTAACCTCCCCCATATGAGCGGTAAGCTTGAGGCATCACACCGACCACGTGATGGATCATGAGCAGTATTCAATTGTGCACAAGTACAGTCCAACCAAAGTACTACCTCGAAAGATTAGTTTAAATTTAAGCCTAAATGGCGCAAGAATTTTAGAAGAGGGTGAGTATAATTTGAAAGTGCCTTGGTTTCTACGCGAAGGAATCAAAAGAGATTTTTTTTCCAAGACAAACATATCTCCACGTGATGGATCGTGTCTGCACTAATCACCGTGCTATCGGTAAGATCTGAATTGCTAATCTACTGCCAAGAATTCATTGACGTTCATCAGAAATAGTAGAATCCTCCATTTAGCGCACTTTGTGTGATATATAATTATGTTCTTTATTCTATGGACGACTGTCGCGGCGACCTTTATTCCGCGATTCTTATTCGGTCATTTAATCTTCTTTTGCAGTGTTGAAACATTTATTCGCGATAACCTTTTCCATTCAGATAAGAAATTTATCGGCATATAGTTATGTTTGTTCTGAAGAACAATTTTACAGAAAAGAAATTATATTCTCTAGCCATTGGAGACTACTGCTTTGCTAGCGATGGGCTGGTGGTCTCCTTAAGAATGAAGGAAATTTTTATGATTCGTATATTTTTCCTCTGAAATCCCTGTGTGATTACTACGACAACCGTTCCCAGATAGCCTTAATCTCATGTGCAATGCATGGACCTGCCTTTGGACTCAAGTAAAATCATGGTCCAAAAGCGACAGTCATCGGCACTGAGATTCGTTTCCTCTCCCCTTTCATCTTCGGTAAGTTACTCCGTCAGATGCGCAAGAACAGAACAACAGAACCTATTTGTGTTCTGGTGCAAACGTCGAGGAGAAATATATATTTTTTCTTCAATCTGCGCCTTTTTAAAAAAAATGGAAACAGCAGTACTTCGACATTTAAGTAAGCATAATGCAGTGACTGGTGCCATGCCATCCTGATTGGATGGCTTCAGAATCTTGAGTACCACCAAGAAAATCAAATTTAAATTTTTTATCCCGCAAGCAACATCTAGTGATATTGTACTTTTTAAAATAGGTTAATTGGAACCATGCCCTTGTAATTTTGTCGTTTATGAAATATGCCCTTGAACTTTTAGCACTCGGATCCCTGGCATTATAATTTTGCTGAAATTCGAAATATGCCCGTATGAGCAATTTTCTAATTGAAAATATAGCAATTTTCAATTGCAAATATGCCCATATAAGCATATTTTCAATTTTGTTCCAGTTGAAAATATGTTTATATGGGCATATTTTGAACTCCAATAAAATTATAATGAGACATGTCAAATGTTAGAAGTTTAAGGGTATATTTTTGAAACAGTAAAATTGTAAATGCATGATTCCAATTAACCTTTTTAAAATAAAAACAAACGTAGAAATACGTACGCGTCATGCAGCCAGATCAAGAAGATGGGCAGGTGATTCGCTTGACCAAGTAGAAGAAAAAAGGACTCTGAAGCTCTCAAACCGGAAACGAGATCCTTTTCTCATCCCCGGCTTTCTTACGATCGATCGCCGGCGACCGGCCCGGCCGGAGATCGAGAAACTCCGGGCATGCAGTTCTCGACATATCTTCCCCGGTGGCCGGTGGGTAACCACCTTCCTGACGCCATTGCTGGCTTGCACGAAGACGAGACGGGGCGAGTGCGACCACACCAGCCAGGCCCCTCGATGCCGTCCCTCCCTTTCGCAGAACGGTCCCTGCACTCCCCTCTGCGCGTAGGAGAGCTGTCTCTACTCCACCAGTGCGTAGCAGCAGCTGCTACCGTCCAGGCATTGCCGGTGCAGGTTCATTGCACCAAATGCATTTGCAGGGGTCCATTCCATACGCGTGCAAGAGCGGCCACAGTAACCACACACGAGATCGAGCAACATGCCAGTGACCATTTGGAGATTGGGAGTAGTTGGTGATATCTGCTCCCCAAGTTATTAGTACTGGCTGCTACTGGAAGATCGGGTTCATGTGTGTGCGTGTGTGTGTGTGTGTGTGGTGACTGGTGAGTGGCTGCAGAACCATCAGAGTGCTGCACTGCATCCTGGTTTGGTTTGGTGGGTGCCCAACAGCCCAAGGGATCATCTGAGCTACTAGGAGTATAAGCTGTGGTTTGGTGAAGTGAAATATCTGTGTGCTGTGTGGGGCTGAGCTGAGACCGAGAGCTGAGCTACTGTGCATGCGATGGCACTGAGGACAAGGGCTACCAGTAGTGCTGCTGCCATTAGCTCGCAGAGGGATACCAGTGTACAGCACTGTTGGTCCATGACAACTAGAAAGGACTCTCCTGGTACACACTCAGCTCCACAAGAACTTTTCAAAAAAAATTCAGGTCCTCAAGAAGTTTTCAAAAAAAAAAAAAAATCAGGTCCTCAAGAACAAACAACCGTAAGGCACAGCGACTGAAAGTAGTGTGGGGAGAACAAAGGGGGTAATTTGGAGAATCTCTTTCTCGACGCACAATGACCGTCAGAACTCAGAACTACACTACACCCAGCCAAATGCCCAGAAGCAAAAGGAGAGAGAAAAGAACTGTGATAGTTATTCCATTTTATTCTATTCCAGCGTTAAAAGACCGGCTGCTATCGACCCCGATTATTCCCACTACCTTGAGGAATATCAAGAACGAATTTTCTGCAGATCAGTACTAGAGTAGTAGTGAGATTTACTACTGCTGCACAACTTGTGCAACTGGGCATCAGAAAAAGTGTACTGGCTGCCAAAACAAATCTGAAGCAGACAGCATCACAGCACTGAAAGCCAGGGATTGTTCACAACATTTAGCTCAGTTCAGTACAACATCATACAGAGGCACAAGGATTTTAAGAATATCTTGCTCCCAGGCATTAGAAATTACCAGTAACGTGGTATTAGCACAAGAGGCATGTAAGCTGTAAATTATATAAATTATATGTTGCACTTGCTTTGTTTTTGAGACAGAAATAGTAAGCTAACAGCTCTGGTTCTTTACATAGTGGAGTACAGTACATGAGAGTGGCCAGAGCAGACCTTAGAACTACACATGGTAATTAGTAGTAGTAACTAGTTCTTAACCTTAGTAATCCCAGCAGCTAGCTTGTTAGGTCTCAGTTGCTTCCCCCAGCATAGCACAGTAATTTTCATGGCCCAGCACCTCTGATCTGATTTCAGTTCCTTCCACTAGCTACTGAAGTGAGTTAACCTGAACCGCCAAAGCAGAAAGATGATCTTTTTTTATTCATGATGCTTTGTGGCATGGTGGCTTCAGCTCATCGGCTAGCAGAGCGGGAACATCTCCGGGCAGGATCCCAGGAGGTCGTCGAAGGCGGTGGCGCCGTCGAAGGCGAGGAAGGGGTCAGCGACGGCGAGGGAGGCGGCGACGGCCCCGGCCGCGGCGTTGGTGTTCATGCAGGCGACGATGTCGTTGAGCGACTGGAGCCGCGCGGCGAGCTCAGCCGCCTGAGTCCGGAGGACGGCGTTCTCGGCGTGGACGGCGAGGAGGCCCTGCGTGGTGAGGCCGAGCGCGGTGGCGACGTGCGCGTTCTCCCGGCGGAGCTGCGCGGCCTGCGCGGTGAGGTCGTCGAGGTGCCGCTGCTTGCGCATCCGCGACCGCCGCGCGGACTCGCGGTTGGAGAGCATGCGCTTGGCGCGGCGCTGCTCCATGAGCGCCCGCAGCTCCTCCTCAGTCCCCGCCGCGGCGGCGAGGGCCGCCGTGGCAGCCGAGAGCGAGCCCGAGCTCCCGCTCCCGCTCGAGGAAGCCATGTCTTGGTCTTCTTGCTTCGTTCCTGCCAAGAACCTTCCTTTCTCGCAAGAACCTTCTCTTCGTTATTACACAACACAACGCTAGCAAAGAAATGCGAGCTCTTTTTTTGCTGCTCGATTTCTTTCTTTTTTATCAGATGAACACCAGTACTAAAGACCTTTACTATCACTAGCAGAACGGAAGTGCATGCAAATTAAAGCGTCAGAAAACAAACGCGCGAAACGAAAACAGAGGAGACGACGACGACGGTGACAAGTCACGGAGACGACGAGCAGACAGCGAGGCTACCAGAGAGACGACGAAGAGGAAGAGATGGCGCGAGGAGGGAGAGGCGTGACGTCGGCGAGGAGTTTATGAGAAGACATAGAACCAGTAGAGGAAGACGACGGAGAAGGACTGGACGAGGTGCGTGCGTCGCCGGAGTGTGGAGTTGATCATAAACCCCGAGAGGAGGATCTCACTTATCACAGGCGACATCAATGAGAAACTCTAGGATGTACGGCAGCATGTGCGTCCTCCTTTCTCAGCTCCGATTGGCACTCCAATCGGAGCTACCAGCCGGCCGGCGACGGCGGCGGCGACCTGACCTCGACCTCTTACCCGGCCCGAGCCGCACGCGCGGCGGCGAGAGATCGCTCGAATAGCCGTGGTGGCCAAGGCGGCCGGTGGCTATCTATGGTGGATATGTATAGGTGCTGGGGCTCTCGCTGCTCGGACTACCGGTGCAGAGAGACGGTGGGCAGGGAGCAGAGGAAGGAAGAAGAGAGGAAGGAGGAGGGGGTGTTGCCGCAGCGAAGACGCGGGGATTTATAGACGGGGGAGGAACGAACGCGGGGGTGGCATTCTTTCGCGCACACGTTCAGCTGGAGGCCGGAAGGAGGGGAATACGTTTCCGGGGTGCGCAACGGAACGGGAATGACCGGCTGACCACCGCGCCGCGGGCAGGGAGTGGCCGGACAGCGAAAAGTCCGCCGTCCGCAGCACTCACGGCCTGGTTCGGGTTCCGATTCCGATTCCAGCTCCGGTGGATTGGCCGGCCGGCGGCGGAACAAACGAACCTTTCGTTGTCCCGTTTACTGTTACTGATCAGGAACATGATGCTTGTGCGCTGATGAGAAACCAGTAAACTTTGCGCTGGTATCACGGCTGATCACAGTGCTCAGCTTGAACAAACCGGGGTCATGAATCTTAACCGCTTCGAATCTGCATTGGTTCGTGTGGAGAAAAATAAAAGGGAATCTGCATAGAACAGCAGCTGATGCAGAGGGAGATGGTCAGGCAGTGCAAAGTAATTTCATTCGTTCCTTCGCCGCATGTAGATCCGCGCGCGTGCAGAGGAGGAGGACGACGCTTGGCCGTGCGCGCGGCGTGACCGCACGTGCGGGCCCGATCTAGCTTCCGACACCCTCGTGCATCTCTGCTCCTGCGCGGCTCCGCTCTGCTCTGCTGCCGCCACGTAGCCGACCTCGCCGTCCAGCTCCCTGCTTTCTCGTAAACAAAGGGATGATACACCAGTTCTGTGCAAATTAAAACCTGCGTTTAAGCTAGTGTGATGTTTCTCAAACGACCGGTGCCCTCATGAATGCCTTCGTCAGAAATGTTTTGTGCTCTGCAACGGTGCAGAATTCACTGTAATTGGTGCTCTCGTGGATGAAGGGAGGTTCGTTCATGTTAAGATTAGAGAAGTCCGTCGGTGTCGGGCTGGGGCTGCAGATACGCCATGCCCTGGAAAGGGATCTTCTCGACGGCCGCCATGGCATTGGCTGTGACCAGAAAACGGAACTCATATAGGAGGGACACGTAACAGGAGGGGGGGGGTGGGCATACGGCGGGTAAAAAGGCGGAGAGATCTGGAGCCGAGAAGGAGCTCCTCTCGGCTCTCGCCCATGCCTCGCTGCCGCCGCTTTGCTACGTGACCGACTTCGTTTTCTTTCCTTCGCCTCTTTAGTTCCTTCCCTGCATGGGTCTCGTGATTGTGTGTCGTTCTGCTTCCTGGTGCTTCGGTAAAACCAAGGACGCGAACGCAGCCGATCGCTCTCCGACCAATGAATCTCCCAAATTCTAGAGACAAAATGATTGAGGAACGAGCAACAAAAAAATTCTGAAATGCTACAGTAACATTTGGGTTTGAACTTGCGTCTGAATTTATGAAGAGCCGTGGAGGTCGATCACCAGATGTTGCGTTAGGTAACAAGAAAAAATTGGAAAGCGATGAACTTCGAGGCAGCGATTCTTAAAAGAAGGGGGACAGGAAAACGACGGAGCAACCGCGTCAGTCCGGTTGGCTCCTTTCGCGCCGACTTGCCTGATCGATCTGCTTCGCACATGCGTGGCACGAATGCCCTGGGGATCGATGTGGACGTGGTGGTGGCGCTCCCTCGCTCGAGCGCCTCGAATGTGCGATCGAGTCCAGCTCGTCGGCAGCACCACATGGCGGCCATGCGCGCCCTGCTCGCCTCGTCATAGATTATCTCTGTCAGAATGCCTAACGTTTCAATTCCGGCGAAAGAACGGGTGTAGATCACTGATTCGCTACATACATCTGGACAGCCGGCTCTATTGTTTGAAAGGCCCTAGGGGAACCCAACATGAGGGCAAAAAACTTATGTATGAGTAATTTTTAGTAATTTAAGTAGCACTATCAATATTATATGATTTTGTTTTAAAAAATGTCATCATTCGTTAGAGAAAAAAATTTTACGTAACAAATTTTCTAACTTTTATCACTAATCAATAGAATTTCTAATGAGAAATAAAAAGAGAATATGAACTATCATTAAAAAAATTTAAGCATGCTTGTTTGAACAATTTTAGGTCACTAAAATAACAAAAAGAATATTGTTGTTATTCATTGGATTGGATCTACCAGCATGTAACTCAAATAGGGAATTACTCTATCTATCCTATTTTATAAGTCATTTTAAGTCTAGGCATAAAAAGTTAAAAGTAGAAAATGAGAGATGCTTTGAAAACGAGGAGAAATAGAGATGAGTAGGTATTAGAAAGAGAGAAAGTTATATTGAGAAGTAAGAACGAGTTATAATTTAAGAAAACTAGGAGGTCAGAGTGACTTATAATTTGAGACTGAGAGACTAACATTTATGCAATAGTCTATAATTAAGGAAGAAAAAATAACATAAACACATAGTTAATTAGAGATAAATAGATAGAAACTCAATCAGAAAAAATAATCATACCACCATCCTTTCGGTCTACGGACCTTCATCCACAGAAGCTTGGAACAATTGAAGCATGGCTAATAGGTCGTTAGATTTTGTTTTAGTCAATCAAGCTAAGGTCTTTTTTAAAAATTGGGGTTTTTTTTTACATTTTTTTAAATTGAACCGATTCTTGTAAAATTTCTGTGATTCCTATAAAATTTCTGTGTTCCAGAGGAGATTAAAATTTTATATGTGTAAATTTGCTCTTAAAATACTTTTAATATAAAAAAAATATTTATATTAGTATATATACACATCAAAATTTGGAGCTTTTACTTGACATGGCGCTAGGCCGACGCACTCGTCGCCATGCCTCGAGCCGCCACTGCATCTGGACTGCATGCAGCGACATCCTCCGCGGCGTTCCACGCTGCTGGCTGTAGAATCATCTTATCCTGATACCGGCACCGCCCGGCCGTGACCACAAGAGCAACGAGCTTCCTCTTGGGTTGGGCGTGGGGGCGCGCCGCGCGCATGAGGTGACGCCACTAGCTAGCCCAGTAGCTCACCTCGCCGAGCATATGGCATCGATAGCCAATGCGCTTCTTTCTTAGCACCCAAGGCATAATGCCCCAGCAACCTTAACAACTGTTAAGCTGCCAGCCAACCAACCTGTCTTTTGCTCCTGCGCTCTCCTGCTCTGCGGAACGGTGCTCCTCATCGAGTGACATGACAACTCCATGCATGTAGTTTGATGCTTTCTATGGACATGCTGTTGAAAGCCCTTTCGATCTTAGATTGATGTCGTTAGAATAATAAATTTTATTTTATTTTAAACTAATAACAATAATTTTTTAAAGCAGAGGGACTACAATGGGCTGGGAGGCAAGATTTTTTCCTCATCATGTGGCCGGTTTAATTTTACAAAGCGCTGCTGCCATGATCCATGCATGAATCGTGAGTGGGAGGATATGGTGATCAAGATCGACCTTTTGATCCAGTAGCAGTCCTCAGAGCCCCCCACATCTGGTGATCAACTTGTACTACTGGCTGAGAATTCATGGGAGATTGGACGGGATGAGCTACCTAGCTAGAGGTCCTGGTGACATGCATGCATTGCATGGTTTGTGGGGGCACCAGCCATCCAACCAACCACATGGCCATGGCTGGGAAAGGGAATCTCTCCAACTAAAGATTCAAGAGAGGTGGTGTGTGCACCTTTGGGAGCACAGTGGCTTAATTGGAACAACGCATCGCCGCACTGCGTGTAACCCTGCTGCTGCTTGCGCTGTGGTCGATCTGCATGCCGCTTCAATCCTGGGTGCTGGTAAGTGGTTTTATTGTCTCCTGTTTTCATATCACAGCAGATCAACAGTAATACCTTGCGAATTCATTAACCGATTAAGTTCCTAAGGTATTGAATTATAGAACAGGGGTTTTATCAATGGCTTTGTATAGTGGGAGCGTACAATTTTCTTAAGTATTGTTATATGCTACGTTTCTGTCAGAACTACTACAAGCTAATACTCCCTCCATACTAAATTATAAGTCGTTATGTACTCTTTGAGTTTTCTTTCTTAAATTATAAGTTATTCTCACTTTTAAAACACTTTTTTTCATCTTAATACATCTCCACTCTCTCTTTCCTCTTCATTTTCCTAACATCTCACATTTTTTAATTTTTTTAGTTTCTGTGCGCAACTTCAAAACTACTTATAAAAGAGAACGGAGGGAGTAGCTCGTAGTACTTAGCCTACTAGATATGAAAAGATATGGGGGAAAAGAGAAGATGAAATGCAAGGTACTCCAGCTTTCTTTCTTTCGGTTCGAGCTATCCAGAAAAAAATTGCACGTTTTAAGGTAACGCAGGGGTCCGATCAATCAGTGACAGGAGCTGAACGTGAGACTGCGATGCAATGCAGCTCATTTGCAACCACATATATGATCTCTCCTCTCTGGTTGGTGAGACATTCAGATTCGTGGGGTAGTGTGACTTTCACTGTGAGAGCAAACCCTTGTGGTCACATGAACTGCACTATGAGATGAGGGGCTCTACAGGCTAAGGCCATTAAGTCAAGTGGGGTTGCAGGCAGGCAGCAATGGTGGCCAGTGGTCACACCAAAGGGGACAGCTCAAATAACAGTGCCTTGGATGCACTATGATTTGCTTGTTTCAAGCTAGAAACAGTCATATACTCCTCTGGAGAAGCACCTTCAAATGGCGCTATATTCAACAACGTGCAAAACTTGAATGAATGAGAATCTGTACGTCAACGTGATAGTACTTCATGTAACAAGAATCTGCACATCAACTACTTTGTGTCGCTGTATTCAACAGGGGCGTGCAGAACTTGAAACGACGAAGAAATTCGTACGATTCGTTTACTTAATGGGCCTCTTACGAGTCATTAAAACGGTTGGGTTGGGTTGGTTCGTCGTTCTGGAACGATATGGCCCAACCCCAGCACTTCAATGGGCTGGCCTCTTTGATTTTCCACTGACGAGTGAAGAAGAGTCGAGCGACCCTCTTGTTCGCTGGCCCGGCCGCGCTCTGTTGCCTTAAACGTCGTGCCAGTCCATCCACGAAACTCCGCTCGCTCATCATGCATCGTCCGCGTTCGTTAGTTTAATAAAAATCATACTCCTGCTTCGTAGGCCGTTTTCTTTCTAGCTAAGCGAAGCTAAGTGGAGCAGTAAGCCCTTTTTCTTTTCTTGCGAGTCAGGTGTCATCGAGATGTAACGCTGTCTAAAGCTAACTCTACTGGTGCATCCACACTAAATTATCATTCCCGTACGCGTAGCTTAACTTTGTAGCGATGATAGGTTGCGAGGACTATATATATGTAAAATAATAGTAATATTGTTAATCCAGCCGGCTCAATGACACTTACTAGTAGGAGGAAACTAGTGCTACTAACATTTAAAAAAAAAAACTAGTGCTAGCTCCCCTGTCCACATTGCGTTTGATTGGTTAGGGAATGGTAGGCGGAATTTTTTGTTTGTTACTCCTGCTACCTGGTCAATCATCAATCACTCCAGATTATTACTTGTCGGCGCGATTGACTTCCACATGTGCCACCGGCGTCCCGAAACCAACCCAAGGCAAGCCGTCGTACGTCGTTGACTCGGACGTACGTTTCAGCATTTTCTTAGTCCCGTGGTCAAGTAACGGGAGCGGGTGGTTACCGCTGCCGGCGGCAGTAATAAATGGCACGCCACGCCATTCAATTGCACGACACAGTTGCGCGGGGCAGTGAAGCCGCCCTTCTGCTCGGCGCCAGGGTAGCCTGGCGGCCCTGGCCCCAGTCCGGCCCCAACCGCTGCCTGTCCTCCTCCTCTTTTTTGACCAGTGCCCATTCATCTCGCTCAGTTCTGCTCACATGCATGCGCGCCAAGAGAATCCCAGGCTCTCGCCAAGAGTACCACTCCGTACTCGTAATTTAACGGCGCCAACGCACCCATTTCTGACTGCTCCTTCGGCGGCGTCTCTACGCTGACAGGTTGGGCCCGTGCGACGCGAGCCCATTTGTCACTGGATTTCTGGACGAGTGGACGCGAGCCGCTCGGGTGGGCGCGCCGGCGCCGCGCTCCGACAGAACGGTGGTGCGCGAGCGTGGCTACTGCTAGTACTGTCCAGCTCTGGCGCCGCAGGAGCAGTAGCGTAGAGTAGGCCGTCCGTCCGTTCGCTGCTGTTGCCGCGCCCCCGCGGATGCGCACGATGCGGCCATCATTCACGGCGCTTCTGCCCGCGATGTCTAGAGAGAAGCCGACTGCGCGTGGGGCCACGGGCTCCCAGCTCCGTCCGGGCGCGCCACGTGCATCAACAGCCGGTGGGGCCCGCTACACCCAACGGGTCAAACGCGTGATATTTTTTTCGTACTATTTTTGGAGACGGAAAAATGGGGGAGGCGCGCTGTTTACCGTTAGCCCCCTCGTGCAGTGTCAAATTCGATCTCCTGACGAAAGATGAAGTGTTAGTGTAAGCAGCTTCGTGATTGGGGAGGTTTAAAAAAAAAAGGTTCCATGATAGTAAAAAGGAAGACGCTTTGGTGACGACGTACCATTGGTACCACGGTGGCGTCCTCGCCCTCGAGATTAAATAACGCTTCGCCGCGCACCGTTTCCTTGCTAATATTTCTGGGTGCGAGAGAAAGCGTGAAGCACATCCTCGTTATTGACCGCTTTGAAGCTCGCAAGCAAAGCAAACACCGAACAATCACCGTCGCAATCTCTTTTGCGTGCATTGTTAATTCTGTGAAAAAAAAGTACTAGTCCTTGTCTAAGATAAGGAGAACATATGTATGAGAAAATATGTCGGCGGAAAAGTATTTTTTCTAGTGCTTGGATTTGGTTGCAGAATTTCTAAAAGTCCAATCTCCTTTTGCCCACGTCCTGTTGTTATCTCCACGAATCACATGATAATTTTGGAACAGTATTAGAAAGGAATTCATTTCGAACACTATTTTGATGAAGCATTGGAAATATAAATAAGATAGCAGAAAATATATAAACAATGCGAATATATTTATGAGAAAATGTGTTGGCAGAAAAGCATTAATTTATGCATTTTGTTCCTAGTTTATATTCCATCGGAAAAAAACACATTTAAATGTAATCCCGTTTAAGTATAAAAAACATTGCTTTTGTCTAGAAAAGAACATAAGAAGTCAATTAGCTTTGCCTTAAAAGAGGGTTAGCCGGTCACGACGGCAATATTAGCCGACAAACCGGATTCCAATTCTTCAAAAGCTCAGGGACCCGGACACGAACGCATCCGCAGCCATAAAGATAACCAGCACCGAATTTCCTTCGCCATCGTCGTAGGCCCGTTACCTTTTCTCTCTCCTTTATCAGCGGGCAGGGAGCAAGCAGCTCCCCCAAAACTACCACCGACTCTTCCTCGTCCCGTCCCATCCCATCTCCCACCTCCGCAAACGCCGCTCCCCAAAAAATTCCCTCGCCTCGGGTACTTCCCACGCGGCCCCGCCCCGTCGCCGGCGCCTGCTGACGGAGTACCAAGGTCTGTGGTGCGGCAGATCTCCGGCGGAAGCCGCCGCCGCGTGGTTCCCCCACTTTCCGTGGTCGTTTTTTTTTTCCCGGGAGGGGTTCTAGGGTTTCTGACGGGAATGCAGGTTCCGTTTCAGGCTTCGGAGGCGGGGGGAAGGAGCCAGCTGCGCTGGACGAGTCGGTTCCCGTCGTCGTCTTTGCCGCCGCCCATGTCGGGCCATCTCGATCGCCTCGCGCGGCCATGTGAGTTCGAGTCGAGACTCCTCCCTGTTTGTCGTTCGACTTTGATTTTGCTCTCGATTTTTCTAGATTTTTTTTTGAGACTCTAGGTTTCGGTCGGTCGCGTTAGGCTACCGTAATCTGCGAAAAATTCGGATCACCACCCTGCTAATTTTCCATCCGTTTAGAGGTTAATCCTACTAGCTGCGTTGAGCCTGATCCTAATCGAACTCGCCGGATTCAAGAGTCCATTCGGCCCTACTTTCACGCGGCGTGTGCTTCTGACCACCAGAATTTCGGATAGCTTGGTAACGGCGGTATATGTGGTTTGACCTGTTCAATACTGTGTTGATTTGGTCTCATCATCGGTTTTGTCGTCTAGCTCGGTGAGAAGCTTGCTAGGAAGGAGCGGTTAGGCTGAGTTGGGATTGAGAACAAACTTCTGGGCTGTGGGTGCGAGTTGTTTCGACGCTAGCTATCAACTAGTACTGTACTAGGCTGCAGTAGATGAAATCTTTTTGCTACAAGAGGAAGGTTTCAAACTGATTTCGCTTGAGACCAAGCCTTGATGCCTTGACCTGACCTGTTCAATAATTGCATGCTCTAAATCAGTGCACTAGTTAGTTTTAGGATCTGTGACCTGGTGCGCAGGAATACCAGGAATATTCAATGCTTAAGGAACTTGCAAATGTTGCTCACAGACGTTTTCAATACTGATTTTTTTTATCAGTAAATTGACTTGGATCGTCACTTCTCTTGCTTGCATAATGAACTTAGACAAACCAACTGTTATGGTCTTCAGCATAGGACTGTACTAGTATTTAATATTTTTTTTCATAACTAACTATAATTTCGGATAAATTTTTCTTGGAAGTCCTTTTTGGGGAAACGGTGGTAACTTTTTATGCTTTAGTTCAGCAGTGTTTTATTTTATTTTTAGTATTTCAGGTTTTGAAGGTTGCTCAAGCCATGATGAGTTCGAAATTTCCGAAGATGAAAAGAAAACCAGAATGGGCTCTTTGAAGAAAAAAGCAATAGGTGCATCAACTAAGATTAGGCATTCCTTAAAGAAGAACCGGAGGAAGAGTGGTAGTCGCGTCCTCTCTGTTTCCATTGAAGATGTGCGTGATTTTGAGGAGCTGCAAGCTGTTGAGGCTTTTAGACAAGCACTACTTTTGGATGAGCTATTGCCTGCAAGGCACGATGACTACCATATGATGCTGAGGTAAATCCTATAAATTATAATGTACTGTAATGTTTTACCCTGAACTTGGCATAGCATCCCAATATATCACTGAATAGCACAATTGCATGGTTCTAAACTAGCTAAATCTGGTTTGTATAGATTTCTGAAAGCAAGGAAATTCGATATTGAGAAGGCTAAGCAAATGTGGACTGATATGCTTCAGTGGCGGAAGGAATATGGGACTGATACAATTGTTGAGGTTAGTAGGCCCAGGCTAAGTCACAAAACAACTTGAATTATTTTGCTTGTACATGACATCTGTATTGCCAAAATAATAACCACAAATATTGTTTGTTCCATAGGATTTTGAATACAGCGAATTGGACACTGTTTTACAATATTATCCTCATGGCTATCATGGTGTTGACAAAGAAGGCAGACCTGTTTATATCGAAAGGCTTGGAAAGGTTGATCCTAACAAGCTTATGCATGTAACTACAATGGATCGATATGTGAGATACCATGTCATGGAGTTTGAGAAGAGCTTCACGATCAAATTCCCAGCATGCTCTCTTGCTGCAAAAAAGCACATTGATTCCAGCACAACAATTTTGGATGTTCAGGGTGTGGTATGTTGCTGAAGATTCTGTCTTCCATTATGTTTGTGTTCTTGCAACGTGCTTGTTTTTGAAGGCCAACATGATATCTATGATTTGCAGGGATTGAAAAATTTCAGCAAAACTGCACGTGAATTAATTCAGCGGCTGCAAAAAATCGACAATGATAACTACCCAGAGGTCTGATCTTCACTTATTTGCTTTTTTGGTTGCTGCACATATCTTTTTGCTTTTTCATATATTGGGCTAATCTTTTTCGAATGCAGACTCTATATCAAATGTTTATTGTCAATTCTGGCCCGGGCTTTCGGCTGCTATGGAATACTGTGAAGTCCTTCCTTGATCCAAAAACCACTTCCAAGATACATGTACGCATTTCTGCTCACTACAACATTTCCTTTTGCATCCTAAGTTTATTTGATACAAAAATATTCTCATCATTCTTCAGGTTCTTGGGAACAAGTATCAGAGTAAACTGCTTGAAATAATCGATGCTAGGTTCGTGATGTTCAATGTATTTTTCTTGAAAAAATTGCTTTTACAAATGCTTGGTTATGACTGTACTTTCTATTTGTAAAATTATTCAGTGAATTACCCGACTTCCTTGGTGGTTCTTGTACCTGTCCTGAGTACGGAGGGTGCCTTAAGGCTGAAAAAGGACCATGGAAGGACCCCAGCATATTGAAGGCATGTTCCTTTCTTCCTATTATTGATGCACCTAATATCTGTTTCTCACTCACTTGACCCTTCGAAGGGGAGCCCTGGTGCAGCGGTAAAGCTGTTGCCTTGTGAGCATTACATCGCGGGTTCAAGTCTTGGAAATAGCCTCTTGAAGAAATGCAGGGAAAGTCTGTGTATAAAAGGCCCAAAGTGGTCGGACGCTTCCCCGTCCCCAGCGCAAGCGGGAGCTACGTGCACCGGGCTGCCCTTTTTTGTTCGCTTGCTAGACCTTGTCTCAAACCTTTATTCTGTCTGCTGATTCCAGATAGTCCAAAGTGGTGAGGCACAGTTTGCTCGACAAATTGTTACTATTTCCAATGGGGAAGAAAATTTTATTTCGTATGTCAAACCCAAGCGCCACACTGTAAGTTTCAGAATCAATGAATATATTGCTTCCATTTCCAAATGCTATTACGGTGATGCTGTTCTAGATCTTGAACTTTACCTTACTATGGATTGTCAGATACGAGGTAGTGACACATCAACAGCTGAGTCTGGATCTGAAGCTGATGATGGTACCTCTCCCAAAGCTCTAAGAAGCTACATCTCACATCCAAAGTTGACACCAGTTCGTGAAGAGGCTAGTGGCTAATCTTTTCCTTTATTTTGCAATCACATGAAAACCCTCATTGCATCACCCATGCTTTTACTATTCCCTAGTCTATGCCAGCTGCAGAGATTGTTCTTTTTTCATGACTCTGTATTGTTCCATTTAGAACTAAATCTTGTTTTCTCCCATTTCAGGTTAAAACAGTCAGGGCTGCCAGCTTTTCTACTCGTGTTCCAGAGCATGATGTACCTGTTGTTGACAAGGCCGTGGATGCTGCATGGAAGATAGAGCAACCTCGAAAGATGCCTGACCAATTAAAAGGTTAATGCTTCTTAATTTGATTTAGGAACTGAAAGATTTCTTTAGTTTTATGAGAACCTTACTCTTGACTTTTTTATTAATGCAGACTGTTCTTTGACAGCAACAATTGGGCCATCCAACAGATTCGATCAGATTGTTGCAACTCTGATTGGTTTTCTTATGGCTGTTGTGGTGCTGGCTCGATCAGTGAAAGATCTTTCTTTAAGGAGATTACCCTATAAAAATGAGTCAGAAGAGAAGTACTCTAGTCCAGACTCCATTCCCAAAGAGGAATTCCGTCCACCTTCGCCAAGTCGTGGGTTTGTGGAGGCTGACATGTTTGCAGCAGTCTTGCAAAGGCTCGGAGAGCTCGAAGAGAATGTTCAGATGCTTCAGGAGAAGCCTTCTGAAATGCCTTGTGAGAAAGAAGAGTTGCTTAATGCTGCTGTCCGCCGTGTGGATGCATTGGAAGCCCAACTAATTGTAACAAAAAAGGTATTGTTTGAAATTGCACAATAGTACTTGGCGCGTTGCTTGTGACTCGGTATATTATGCAAACGTTCACCCATGCACCAGTGGATTAATTTGCTTTAGTTTTCTTACACGTGTATTAGATTTGTCCAGTTGGCCATCACTTACTGTATACATTTGCAACATTTTTTGTAGGCTTTGCATGAGGCTCTTATTATGCAAGAGGAGCTGCTGGCATACATTGACAGCAAGGAGGTAGCGAAGGCTCAGGTTCGTAACCCACATTGTAATGGTACCATCCTTCTACTTTGACAGACCTTTACCTGTCTTATAATGTCTTCTTTTTACTGCAGAAAAAGAAGAAAGCGATGTTTTGCTACTAGGACCTGGAGGTAGCCTTGAAAATTTTTCTGGATATGCCAAAGTTGGCATCTGAGTTGTAACCGGCGATCCCTTCTGTTATCCTGACATCTGTGTTGACAGGCCTGAGTTGTAAATCGAGAATATTGACAAATAAAATGTGTTTTTCCCCAAATATTTTTCCTTTCTTTTCTACCACGTCTAACCTTGCTGGAGCTTTGATTGTTTGCCCATTCTGGTCGCCACAATAATGATGTATTTGTTGGTTCGTTAGCCGTTGGTTGGGTTTAGCTGACAGAGTAGAGAAGCAAGCGTACATCGTCCAGCAATTGCTTGATTATATTGACGCTTGATTGATCGACTTCGCACGCACTTATTAAACCCATTTTGACCATTTATTGATCTGGCCAGCCGCCAGCCTGCGGAGGTTATGTAACAATTAGCTAATCCATATTCTGAGTTTGTGATTGGTTAACTAATTCTGTCACTTTTAAATCTGTAGTTTTATGAACTTATAGTTTAATGTAGTTTATAATTTTTTGTAGCCTGTGTAGTTTGTGAAATTTACTCTTCTTTCGTCTAAATCTTTTTTAGAGGAGATAATATTTCAGATAAAAGGATTATCTCCTCCAGAATCTAGAGCCCATGTTGAATCAAATTTCAGCCCAATGGAACTCCGTCCAATGGCCCAGACAACCAGTTTCCAACTCATCTCTCTCGAAAAAAAAAAGAATAAAAAGACAATAAATTTCGTTCCTTTAAAAAGAAAATAAAGAAGAGAAGGCCATATGGGCCCGTCTCGCAGCCGCACACCTTACCGTTCTGCCGCTGCCACATGGGCCCGATCAACTCCTTCTTCCTCCCGCCCCTCACACCATCTTGGAGCTCAAGAAGAACAAAGCCCGAAACAAAGCAGCACGCGAACTCGAGGATCGAAACCCTACCCCCAGGCCCCCCACACGATACTCGGCACTCGGAATCCCATCACTCCGAGGATGTTCCGGAACCAATACGACACCGACGTGACGACATGGAGTCCCCAGGGGCGGCTCTTCCAGGTGGAGTACGCCATGGAGGCCGTCAAGCAGGGTTCCGCCTGCGTCGGCCTCCGATCCCGCACCCATGCCGTGCTAGCCGCCGTCAACAAGGCCGCCTCTGAGCTCTCCTCCCATCAGCGCAAGGTCTTCCGCGTCGCCGAGCACGCCGGGGTCGCGCTCGCCGGCCTCACCGCCGACGGCCGCGTCCTCTCGCGGTTCCTCCGATCCGAGTGCATTAACCACTCCTTCGTCTACGACGCGCCGCTCCCCGTCTCCAGGCTCGCGCTCAGGCTCGCCGACAAGGCGCAGGTCTCTCTCTCTCTCTCTCTCTCTCTCTCTCTCTCATGAATCTAGGTAGTGAAAATTTGGAATTTTTACGGTTTGATTCGCCGTACTGGTGGAAATACGAGCTCCGATTGGGAGCTTATTCCTCTGATATGCGATTACAGCTGGCCGTTTAGGGTATCGGTTGATGTTTCCTCTGTTGAGATTCAGATTTATTAGTATTTTACGGTGGAGAAATTTTTTAGCAGCATGAGAACTCCCTTAATACTAGATCTAGCTCCTTACAGTTTAATTTCAAATCAATTTTTTAAGTTCTCAGCTTCGCAATCCCCATCATTGCCTTATACAAAACTAACATGTTTTGTGATTTATGTTCATGCTCCCATATTGGGATTCAGGGCTGAGGTTTAGAGGTGCTTATATCTAATCTTAGACGTTGATTAGGTCTTTAGACTTTGCAAAATCTCTGAATTATTCTCTTGGAGTTACTTCCCACTTGTGAAGCCTAAGTTGAGTTATAAGGAGTAGCTTGAAAAGCTTGTATAATACGATCTGATTACAGAACAATTGATTATTATATTTTCTTCGAAACATACTACTGAGATCATATATAGGTCGAAATTGCCAGGAAAGAAGAGAGAAACTTGGGGAAGGGGTTTAGGTCCATTGATTGCATCGATCCTTCCACCAGTGCATCACTTTACTGATACTCTCTCTGATTACCAACAAGGCTAACGGAATTACACAGCTGAACATGACCCATGCAGTACTCACACGAATAACTTCCCGCCCCTTTGCTGGAGTGCCTATAGTTGCAATCTCGCTCTTGCAAGTGAAGTCATAAACGTTTGATACAGTTACAATGTTGTTGGGTACTGATCCTTCAGGGGGCATTTGGGCCTTATAAGCTTTGGATTTTCTAGCCTTATTCAGTTGTGTTTAGGTGTTTGGAAGATCCTTGGAGAACCAGCTACGAGGGATACCATGAGTGTGCCACCAATTGAATCCTTGCCTGAAGAAAAGTCAAATTGTCTCTGCCATGGTGGGAAGGGTCCCTTGTTGAAATTCCCTCTGATCCAGTATTAACTAGCAACGACTATCATATTCCAATGAGCAGCTAATAAAGCTAAACATTGCAAATCAGACAATGTGATCGAATCCACACGCTTTAGCAGAAATGGGTTATAGTATGCATGTCATAGAAGGAATACCTGTTTTGACCAGTGGAATGTCAAGCTGTGCTGCCTGTTATCATGCTTGCCCTTTGTAACATAATTATGAATGTTAAATGAGTACTATTTCTACTGCTGACTCGGTTTTCACATCGTTCTACTTAAATTGTCTGCCTCTTCATTTGGGTCTACTTGAGTGAACATATCTTGAATGTCTCAATTACGACACTATATTTGGGGTCAATTAGTCAGATGAAGTGGTTCTGTCCTTCCCAACAGTTATCCAGTCATGTTGGTTACTTACTGTTGCAGTAAAACAATTCGCTGAATCTGATAATTGCTTCCAATGTTCATCTGGGTTGTTATCATTTATGACACCTTAAACTGTATTGGGTTTTATACTATGTAAATACTCCTCACTTACCTTCTTAAATGTTTCAGGTCTGCACACAGCGTTCATGGAAGAGGCCTTATGGTGTTGGCCTCCTTGTAGCTGGACTGGATGAGACTGGAGCTCATCTGTATTATAACTGCCCCAGCGGGAACTACTTCGAGTACCAGGCCTTCGCTATAGGTTCTCGCTCCCAGGCTGCAAAGACTTTCCTTGAACGCCGATTCGAGGGCTACAATGACTACACCCCGGAGCTGCTCATCAAGGATGCCCTATCTGCCATCAAGGAGACACTTCAAGGCGAGAAGCTGACTAGCTCCAACTGCACCGTGGCCATCGTTGGCAGGAAGGATGATGGCACCATGGAACCATTCGAGATGATTGACGCGAAGAGGATCCAGGAAATAATAGACTCCATGGAGGCTGCCGAGGTGGCGCCAGCAGAACCCAGCGCCATGCAGCAGGAGGGACCGGGCACAGATGCTGCTGCGCCCATGGATATCTAGGCCTCGGATGCTGCGGCGCCCAGGGGCACTGCTGAGTTTCCGAAAACTAGATTGCTTAAGAAAGTTGTGTTGTGACCCTTAAATACCGTGCTGCAACTTCACTATGTTCTCTTGGACCAAGGTTCGAAGCCGGAACTATTTATTTGTCATATTGTGAACAGAAACTTTTGGTTTCCAAGACCAGCTTGCATTTGCAAATACCTTGCGCCAGAATTGACTTTTTTTTTTTTATCATGCTCCCTGCTGTCAGTGTAGAGTTTTACAAGCTAGATGTTTCTTGAATTTGAATGAAGACTTGTGTGGATATCGAACATGTCAAGGTACCGAACTCCGGTTTCTGTGAAGTGTTCGATAGTGACAGTACTACTAACATTTTTCGTTGCTAACAATCACGAGGGCACGAGACATGACGAGCCCAGCATCTCATGTTCCTAGCACGGCGAAATCACATGCTACGACAAGCACTCCACCTTCCCTTTGTACGGAAACAATTTATCGCGAATTAACTGCAGCCATGTGCCTGCCTCTGAAGTCACAACTGTTTTTTTCACACGAGCCAGAGACCCTGACACAGTGGCCCGGCTCCGGTACGTGCCGTTCCCACGTGTCAGTGGGCCGTTCCCTGGCGAGCGCTGTCCATAAACAAGCCCGTTTCGTTCTCTTCGCTTGCGCCGTCGCCCAGCCAGTGCGTCGCCGACCGCACGGCAGCCATGGCGGCCACCTCCGTCCGCCTCTTCCTCGTCGCGGCGAGTCACCGGCGGGCGGGCTTCCGGTGCGTCCCGGTGACCTCCTCCCTCTCCTTCCCGCGCCACCCGCCATTCCGCGGCCGCGCCAACCTCTCCTGCTCCTCCCTCTCGCTCCCCTCCGCCGGCCCCGTCCCGCCGAGCTCCGCACAGTTCAACCTCATCCCGCCCGACTCCGAGCCCTTCATCGAGTGGGACCCGCCCTCGCCGGACTCCGCTGCGTCGCCGCTCGGCGGCAGCGGCGGGGCCGCGGACGGCGCCACGCTCGTGGTGCTGCTTGGCTGGCTCGGCGCGCGCCAGAAGCACCTGCGCCGCTACGCTGACATCTACCGCGAGCGCGGGGTCGGTGCGGTGCGGTTCGTCGTCCCCGTGCGCGAGCTCCTCGGGCTCGACATGGGACGCCGCGTCGAGCGCAGGGTCGCTGACCTCGCCACCGAGATCGCCGCGTGGTGTGAAGCCGACAGCCGACGCACGCTCCTATTCCATACGTTCAGCAACACCGGCTGGCTCGCGTAATCTAAACCTCCCCACTCGTCTCCTTTCCTCTTCTTCCTCGCTTCTGGTGATCTCAGTAAGCTCTTGGATTCTGTAATTCAGTTTAAAATTGGAATGTTCGAAATCGTGTGATGAGTTCTTAGAGCATTTTAGTGACGTGTGCATGGTTTGATCGTTCAATTGAGCGGGCATGCTGACATGGGTGCTTGCGCATGTGGTTTCACATGTTTTTGCCGTGATGAAACTTTGGTTTGGTCCCTGAGGTCGGGGTGCAGAACGTGCTAGGTTAAGGAGTTGTATCGTCACTGAAGATGTCACCCCAGTATGGTACTTACCCATTACTGATTGGGAAACTCAGTTGTTCTGTTAGCATGCTTCTGAGGAAGAAAGTAGAATGGATTCCCTTGGTTCTGTTTGATATTTTCTTCTGCTTTTGAGTGGTTTAGACGTAGGAAGAAAGGAGCTTGAGCTGAATTGATTGAGTTAGTATACTTATTTGAACACCAGACTAGATGAGCCACCACAACAGCAAAGCCTTTTAGTCCTAAGCAAGTTGGGGTACACTTCCAGACTAAATAAGCCGTTGGGTAAACAGAACTTATAACATGATCAGATGGTGTGTGCTGATTCTTGGTGACACATCTTTATTTTGTGAGTTATGTAACAGCTATGTTAGTCCTTCTGTTAAAGAGAGAAACCCACTAGTGGTCCTAGAACCTTTACCCGCCCATCCATTTTGGAATGCCTGCATAAGCAGGCACAGGGCTCTCAGGGTTGGTTCTGGACCTTCACGGGTGCATTAAACTGAAATTATGGAATCCAAATAAGCAGTTTGAGACTACCAGGATGTAACTGAGAATGTGGGATGAGTTTCAGGACTACTATTGAATTTCAGTCTAGTTGTGGCTATTGATATATTGAGCTCAACTACATTCATGGTTGGTTTGGTCTTCGTTGTTTCATTGGAGCTCATTATTTGGTACCTTGAAAATATAGCTTCGTTTGGGTAAGTTTAGGTGAACATTTTTTGTGCAATTAAGGATGGTCTGTCATTCCTATGGTACTTTAATTTCTGATAGTGCACTCGGTTTATTTTTTAAATATCTTTTGCTAATTATCTGGCTTTCATGCATTGACTTCACTGTGTATATAAAATCTCCTTTTTTTTCCTTTCTTTCCAGCTATGGTGCCGTACTTGAAAACCTACAATCCAGAGCTGATATAACTGAGAGAATAAGAGGATGCATTGTAGACTCGGCACCAGTTCTAGAGATACGACCTGAGGTTGGTGTACCTGGCAACTGAGAACTTCTATAATTATATGTTCCAAGTTTGTTACGAAGTCTTCCCTGCAATTAAGCTCGTTTACTTGAAAATTCCCATTTACAACCTTTATAAACTAAATTCAGGTCTGGGCTGCTGGGTTCTCTGCTGCTATGTTGAAGAAAAGCAGTTCCATGGTGGGACCTTCAGCTGAATCTCTTGATGGACCTGTTGTGAATGGCACCTTGAACAGAGTTAGCTCTAATGCCACACAGCCATCATGGGGTGAATGTTTATTTCTGTCAACTCTACAGAAATTCTTTGAGATTATTCTTCACCTGCCTGATGTAAACAAGTAAGTCCACATACTGCTGTTAATCACTGATCCATTTAGGTACTCATATATTTGTACCAATTAAAATTCATCAAGGTGAATCCATTCACACTGGGTTGTCTATTTGATTTATATTAATACTTGTATGAACCTTTATGCAATGCTCCACAGACATGCTATTTAAACACTTGAGGAAAATTCAGTAGTACGTTCAACGTAACAGAAGTAAGACTATAGGTCTTAACAAGTGTTTTTTATGCGTGCTTAAACTGAGGTTATCGGAATGGCTACATGTTTAGCTGCAGCATTTTTCTTTTTCTGATTGGGATCAAAATAATACTAGCCCATAGACTCTAGATTCTACTTTCATCTCTATGTCACACTTTCGTCTTGCATCATGTCTCAAGTAAAACTGATTGATTGAGCAGTTATGAACTTTTGATATTAAGATGGTTCACCATACTTATGTGTACAAGGTACTCCGTACATTGATATGGGTGTTGGAAGTTGTTAATTGATGCAGCATGGATAGCTTGGTGAAGTAGTACAGTGACTGATCAACCAATAAAAGTTCCATCAATAATTGTTCAGAGTGCTATGCTCATGGTGTTATTGTTCTTTGTTTGTTTAAAGTGCATCTGATGGTTCTGTTATGTGATACTCTGCTACCTGTTGATCATGTTCAGGCGACTGTGCAAGGTTCTCTCAGTCCTCTCAGAGAAGCAGCCTTCCTGCCCTCAGTTCTACCTCTACAGCTCAGCTGATCGAGTAATACCAGCAGAACGTGTGGAGAGCTTCATCAACTTGCAGAAATCACTAGGCCGGAGTGTATTTGCCCACAATTTTGTCTCGTCGCCCCACGTGGACCACTACAGGAGCTTCCCCCATGTTTACTCTGCCAAGATTGACGAGTTTCTGAAAATCTGTTCCACAGCTAGAGTGTGATGGCCAGTCCTCAACTAACAGGCCTGAGTAACATTCTGATTTTGTGTTCTGGAATTATAGTTGCTATTGCATTGAGTGACATTTCATATCTGAAGCATTATTTAGGGGATATTTCCTTATTAAATTCGTGTAGTCCTGAAGTGTGTACTTCATCTGATAAAAGAATATAATTTGCCAGGCATACACTTATGGTGTTGTTCCTTTAATGTTCTAAGAAATTCTTTGATGCTTCCCCTTTTGGATCGTAGGCTGAGAGTTGCAGAATGGGGTATGCATGACGACGAGGCCATGAGTCCATGACGATCATGATCTCGCTGATCTCTTGTTATTCGATTCGGTCTCTGAAATTGTACCCTGTTTATATGTGATCGTAGCGTTAATCCGGCACCACCAACTAACATTAGGCTCGCGCCTGGCAGGTGCTTTGCGTGGTCAAACCCGCGAAAGGCGATTGCTATACAAGCGGAGCCGCACAACACGCGCAAAACCCACCCCCCCCCCCCCCCCCCCCCCCCCCCCCCCCCCGGGTCTGGCCGTCTCCTTCGCTTGCTGTTGCACTCGCTGCGCCGTCACGGCCATGGAAGGTTCTGGCGGAGACGGAGCAGACGCCGCCGCCGCGGCCGTGGAGACGGTCGCTGCTAGCTCTGTCGCCGTTGTCTCAGGATCAGACGGCGACGGGAAGGAACTCCAGGGTACCGTGCCGCCGGCGCCTTCCTCCTACGCGGCCGTCGTGATCGGAGGAACCTTCGACCGGCTGCATCAGGGCCACCATCTCTTCTTGAAAGTACGAGCAGCCTTTCTTCCTCTCCTCTGCTCTGCCTCTACCCGTCGTCGCCTCTATTCTCTATGAACACCGCCTCAGTTTTCAATATATATTTTTAATTAATTTGATACATATCATTATAATTTTGTGAAATTTAAAATATGTCATTTGAATCTACGTGTAATTTTTTTTTTGCAGAGTATCATCTGTCATTGACACATAGATGACATATTTCAAATTATGCGTCTGAAATCATCTTAGTAATCTCTTCTCTTGCGGTGTCGACACTTTGATCTTCAGCTGATGATTTCAAAACATGCTTGCGTCTTGTCCTTGGTTCTGGTAGAACTAAGAACAAATTTCAGTTCGTTTGAAAAGATTACAAAGTGTCTTACTTCTTGCCGAACGTCACAGGCGGCGGCGGAGTTCGCGAGGGAGAGGATTGTGATCGGCGTCTGCGACGGTCCGATGCTCGCAAAGAAACAAGTTAAGTTTTATTTCAACTTTCAAACAGTTAGTTCATGCTAAGATCACAGCATTGCTAGCAGTGTTAATATATGCATGGAATTATTTTTTATTTTGAGGGTGGAAATAAAGGAACGCGATTTTATTACTGATAAAGATCGATTCTACTCTAGAGGCACACGCACTTTTGGGGGTTTTTTTTATGGGTAAAGCCACACACTTGCTCCTCTTCAAAGTGTCCAAAAAAAAACAACTGGACCAGATTGTTCATGCTGCAGCTGATGCCGCAGCTACATCAACTTAAGCTTGAGACATGAGACGTCTCAACGTATACCAACCGCTTCATATAATCACATACATTTTTGTGTTGTTTGGAATTACGGAAGGATGTAGACACAACAGTCAGTTTTACCATGAACTTTGTCCATTCATAGGCTGAAAATTGGTGAACATTAGGCAGTCTATCTTTGTAAAAGAGAAGAAAGAAAACAATAGTTATGAACATGTCAGTAAGCACAATGTTTAACTGAATGATTGTCAAACTACTACTGTGCCTGTAGCCAGAAAGCACAATGCCTTCTGCCGGAAATACTTCAGTGCAACCGGAGACTGCAGCACAGAAACATGTCAGTATCAAACACATAATCATGTCATTATCAAATGTTGGTGGGCGGTTCTATTGATTACATTCATACAGGTTCATTGAATGTGGACGTGGTTTGAATTCGATGGTTACCTGACAAATTTGGTCATTTAGTTGAGTAGCAGCATATTCCTTTCAAACCATGCATGTGAGCTGCATATGGTGATGGCTAGGGGTGTTAAAAGTGCTCGGGCCGCGGATCCTTTCACAGATTATTTCGGTCTTTACTAAATTTTAGTTTAAAAATGAATTGAATTTTGGTCTGATCGAAGTTCGATCTAGGCCTCACAATTTTTAGTTCATTTTCTTCGTCCCGTTTTCACCCTTAGTGATGACAAGTAGCTTGAGAATCTATACTTTTTTTTAAAATGTGTACATCTATTTGATGGGCATCTATGGCTTTAACTAATTTTCCCTTGCAGTATGCTTACCTGATACAACCAATCGAGAAACGAATGGAACATGTGAAGGACTATATTAAGGTATCCATCAGATCTAACAGACATTTCTTATGTTAGTTCACTTGGTTGGTTGGAAGTTTCTTCAAGGAATCCCAAGACTGCGTTGTAAACTCATACTTTCAACCTGCAGTCCATCAAGCCTGATCTTGTGGTTCATGTTGAGCCAATCGTGGACCCTTACGGCCCCTCCATTGTTGACGAAGCTCTTGAGGCCATCATTGTCAGGTTAGTTCAATCGTACTTCAGTAGATTGCTTTTTAACAGGATTCATTGGAATTTATAAGTCGTTGAGTTGATGCTGTTTGTATGGCCTGAATCTCGGAGCAGCAAGGAAACACTGCCAGGAGGTCATGCTGTCAACAGGAAGAGAACAGAGAAAGGCCTCAGGCAGCTCCAGGTTCAGTTCAACTTGCAACTACGATTCTTTTTTGAATGGAGTTAGTATAAATCATACACAACAGCTAGCTATGATTCTTTGCTTCAATTTTGCTTGCAAAATCTTGCAGATTGAGGTTGTAGAATTGGTGCCAGAGGAATCTACAGGGACTAAAATAAGCTCCACAGCATTCAGAAAGATGGAAGCTGAGAGAGAACTGCAGCAGCAGAAACAGCAGCAGGAGACACAGCAACAGACGGTCCACTTGGAGTGCAGAACATAGCCATTCCAGATGTGGGCACTACAAGTTCAGAAAGGAAAATAATGCACTTCGTATCTGTTGTACTTCACACAGAATCTTCAAATTGCAACCACACTTGCTTACAAAATGGACTGAAAAAGAGCAGTGCTGGCACTTCTTAAAAAAAATTATCCAAACAACAACAATGAGTCTAATTATCTAAACAGGACAGCAACAGGAGAAAACTTGGTGAATGACTGCAATATGACTTCGAAAAACTGATTCGTCAATTCTCTTCTACATCCTTATCAACTGATGATCACTGGCACCACACATTCTGGACCATAGAACTATACATACTAATTCAAATACAATTAGACATCAAACTGAACTATCATAGTACCAATTAATTAAAACAACAGCATTGGTAACCAAAAGTGTACAATCCAAAAAGTTGAGAGAACTCACGGAGAGCTCAGAGAGTTGCTATACTCTGCTCAATGAAGGGCTTCTCGAAAGAGACGCACTTCTCATACAAGAGGTGTCAGAAGAAAGCAACGTTCATCACAGCTGCTCCTTATTCTTTTTTCAACACGGACCACCAAGAAACACTGGTTCTTTTGTGATTCCCGCTAGGCAACTCATGGTTGGCAATACTTTAGCTAGCCGCACATCATAAGCAGAGCAGAACAAGGTCATTCAGCGAAGACTGCACGTGTCAATTAGTAACAGCAACACGGAATAGATGTGGTATGACCAAATGCATGGCGTTTGAGAGGAGCTCAGAGAGTTGCTACTCTGCTCATCGAAGGGGCTAATCCCTTCTCATACAAGAGGTGTCAGAAGTAAAGCACGACCTCATCACAGCACAAACATTGTCTAAAGCATACAGCAGTACCATGAATCGCCAATCATTCACAATCATGCAGCTGGCAAGGCCATTTCTGAAGATATATGCAACATAATAACGAAATGAGTGCTCCTTGCTCGACGACGACCCTAAGTTTCTAAGAGTCGCTGCCAATGCCAATCCACGCAGACGCGAAATGGAGTTCAGACATTTGCTGCAATCTGCTCAGCGAAGCGCTCTCCTCGTCCAGGGGACGAAGAGGCTCTTCTCATACAAGAGGTGTCAGAAGTAAGCAAACGATCATCACAGCGCAACACGGTGTCGGCACGGCCCAGTATCAAAAAATCGGGGGAAAAAAAAGGGGGGGAAGAAACCACTGCTATTACTAGCGCGCAATCTATCTACCGCCGCCGCAGAAACCAAACCGTAACGAAGTAAAATCGATCGGGAAGAAGGAAAACACTTCTTCCTGCGCAAAGGTTGTACAACAGTGAAGAGACCGAACGGCACGACACGAGCAGCGGTCTGTTCAACCAAGGAGAATTTTGCAATTTTACCATTGGGAGCAACGGAATCAGCAGTGGAGAAGGAGCAAATCGAAGCGGCTGAAGGAGGGCGGGGACCGGTCTCGCCGCGGTGGTGGGAGGGGTGAAGAGGGGCGGCGGTGATGGGATGGTTGAGGCGGCGCGAGGACTAAACCTAGCGAGCGGTCAGCCCAGCCATGCTATAAAAAGAGAAGCGAAACTGGATCCCTGGTCGACAAGTATTATCCGGGCCCTTTAGAAGCCCGGCCCATTTATTCTAGCTAGCCTGGTGACTCTGAAGCCCGGCCCACTTCACTATCACGTGAAGTGAGATCGAGTCCTGTTCACGAGGACTGTATTCACAGCAGCAATATAAGACGGCTGTATAAGAAAATGGCAAAGTCCACCTTCTAGAAGAAAGCTGTATAAGGAAATGGTCACATGTAGAAGTAGCAATCAGGATCGATCTTAATTCTCTCCGCAGTGACTTTTCCCTAGTCGCCTCTTCTTGTTAAAGCGTTTGACATTCACAGTGTCCTGAGGTGAAGCCACACCAAATCCACGAAATCCTCCCTGCTTGATTTGATCATGACATGCTCGGGGTTAATATGGCGTGTTCTTCGATACCAAATTTCCAAGAAATGTTCAAAACAAATACTATAGACAGAAAGGTAAAACGCTGACCGTAGTAGCTAAAATTTCAGTTTTCAGATAGCAGAAGCTGCACTGCAGTTGGCAAAGAAAAATAAAAAAGTGCAGACATCTTACTCCAAACGCAACGGGATGAAATGAAATCCGTCTTCTGGAAGATGTGACCATATCCAAAAAAAAAAAATGCTTTGCTCTTGGTCAAGCTATTTTTGCGCTACGGCATCTCTAGTCTTTGTTCGTTAAGGTCACATAAACAGTACTAACGATGAAATATCGACTGTTTGTCGATCCAAACACCGGATCTTCAAGTAACTGTTGAAAGGTAGTAATAGTAGGATTAGCTACACCACTGTCAAGGAAGAGATTCTAACATCTCTAAAAAGCACTTTACCGAACACATGTTTAAATTAACACTGGTCAAATCAAGAGGGGCGAACACAACGAACACATGCCCAAATTAGACTAGTCCGACGTGGTTGGCGCCCCTACTCCTCAACAGAAGCTTCTCGTCGGCAATTCAGCTTAGAACAACCGGGTCTACGTTTCCGAGGGTTTGACCCGGATCGGTCAGGTCGTCTTCTCCCACTCCCACGAAGCGTAGCGTAGCTGGTCAGAATCAGATTATTGAACAGCGGACTTTATCCGAAACCGACGCCGTCGGGCGGCTAAGCTTCGGCTAACTAATTAACCCGGTCTCAGATTGATAATTTACGCCGCCGCAAATCAGCTCGGCTCGCCGTGGATGATGTGTGAACGTAGGAGCCGGCGGGCGGCGGTTGACGTGTTCCGAATCAAGAATGGCTGGCATTTTTTTTTTTTTGTATTCACCGGAGATATCGAACGAACAATGAACGAAAAAATTCGAACAAAATAATCATCGGCGGTGGACGGCGAGCTAGTACGGGTGATGCGACCGGCCGAGGGCGTGCGCGGTGGCGAAGAAGCCGACGATCCCCGTCCGGTAGGGCAGGTACGAGTGCTGCTTCCTGTCGCCGGCGGCGGCGGCGCCGGGGAGTGCGCCCGGCTTGCCGTAGAAGAGCTTGTGCGCGGTGGCCATGTCCATCTCGGCCACGGCGCCGGCCTTCTTGTTGCCCCTCTTCTTACTCTGCTTCTGCTGCGGTGGCGCCGACGGTTTGCTCATGTTGTTGGCCTGCTGCTTGCCTTCCGCCGTTTTGGACGGCGCGGGGGGCTGCAGGAAGACGAACTTCTCCTTGCCGTCGCTGTGCGAGCGGCCGCCGACGAGGTCGCGCAGGCGCCAGAA